>JARHVA010004158.1:75000-140000 GCA_037957365.1 Torreya grandis
AATAAATTGAACTAAACATATTTAATGGGTTAGTCATAGTGGGAAATGATAAAGAGTTAGCTATATATAAAAGTCATTCCTAAGGTTTTCACTAACTTGGTCACAATATGATCACTTGGGAATTAATTGATCACTACTTGAGATATTATCACAAATGCTTAAATATATGAAAACCCCTCAACTGAGAAGCCCTAGATCCAAGTTTGAATACATGTGAAATTTAAATTTTCATCATGCTAAGTATCAAAATTCAAAAATTACATTACATTATAGATTGAACATGATTGTGGAGAAACACATAAGTGGAACAACTATGTGTGGTTTGATATGTCTTCAAAGTATTAGAATGTAGCTGATGCTTAGGTATTAAGTATGAAGTAGTTCAGGTTGTCCAACCTAAAATATTAACCTTTTTTTTTAAGGGTCATATTTTGGTCAAAAACACAAGTTGGGTTTGATAGAATAAGAATAAAATATAGATCAACACATAGAATGGAAGGTGAGCACACATACAAGATAAATCTAGAAACACAAACCTAGGGGCTTAAAGAGTCACATACCTACAAAAAATATATGAAAACTATCAAAAATTTAGTATATTACTTGCTAATACAAGTATCATAATTTTACTGGTAGCATTCAGGTAGGGTTTGAGCATTTTTTGATGATTTATGTAGTGACATAACATATTATGAGAAGTTTTAGAACTAGTGATGGCTATAATGAGTGACCTAATGTTAAAAAATCTAAGTACATCTCTCCACTCCTAATTTTAAAATTTCAAATATTTTGAATGCAATATCTGTTTATTCTTTTTTCAATTTAGATTTTTATATTATTGCTATATTTTTATATAATATGAATTGGCACTAGTTTTACACTATTTTAGGATAGATAATCCAAAATAAGTAAAATGCCTTGGTGATCTTGGTTATTTATTTGAGCATAAAAAAATATTATACATTAGGCTTACATGTACTCTTGAGACATTTAGGATTTCATTATTTGGCCATTGTAATCATGGGTTAAAATTGTTTATATCTGCTATTAGTAGCCATGATGGGGCAAATTATGTATTTTATTTATCAATTATATCATGTAGTCATATTTAAGGCAAGGACATGTGATAAATTAAGATGTAATAAAACTAAAGATGATATTACGCATGATGAAATATTAGCTCTCTTTAGTAACACATAGTTCCTAAATGTTGAATCTGATATGTTTTTAGTTACTACTTAAAAGGATAGGGCATGTAAGGCTCCTTTTGTTCCTCCTCTTTGAAGACCTCATGGTAATGATATACAAAATTCATTTCCTCTTATTCACCCTCGGCTTATATTGGATATGACTTTCCCTGCCATCAACACATTAAGAGACAGTATATATATATAATCATGTAAGGAAAATTGGATATAATCAAAATATCCCTCCTAATATTATTACCCCAAATAAGGTACCAGCTAATGCAATTAGATTTTATGATGTCATATTTCAAATGAAGAATACTCGTAAAAAAATGTCCAAAATAGAGTTTCTCAAGAGATTTACTATATATAAGGACATTCTTAATGTTGTACTACTGATGTGTCCTTATCCAGTAATTCAAGACCAACTTATTTTTCATCCATTATTAATATACTAAAATATAGCGAAGACAAAATTTATTTTGAGAAATAAGTTTAACTCTCAACATAATATAGAATAAAATCTCCTAATTTTTATCCAAGTTATACATTGCATCCATTTTTAATACATTAAATGAGCTTAAATTATTGAACTTAGATGTATAATGATCTTCTTTATCGCCATTAGACATTCCCACTATCAAACAATTTCTTCCAAAATTTAAGTCCATTAAATTTAACTTGAAATTTGGTGGTAAAAATAAAAATGGTCCTTTTAGTATCTTTGCTTCTACGTCTTATTCAATATGGATGTCTTAGGTGACCAATTATAATGGCTTAAATTTGAGTTATTTTATGAAAAAGCTTACTAGAGATCAAACCAAGTTGATGTCCTTGGATGCTCTTCCTACTTATAGTCACGCACTTATTTCTAGCTCTTATAAATGAAAACCAAAACCAAAATCAAAGTATGTACCCTCCAACATGACTGTAAAATCTCTCTTCTTAAAATTCTAAGCCTTAGTATTCTAAGACCTCTAAGTCTTTTAAGCCCAAATGACAATCCAAACAAAATAATACATATGGTACTTATGACTTTTTTGAAGGGACTAATCATTCTGAGATTAATTGTTTTAAGAAGATGGAAGCTTTAGAAGAAACAATAAAACAACACAAAATATCTATTCCCTCTCCTCCTTTTTATGTTTTTAACCCTATAATGGGATATAGATTAGGATTAAATATATTATTAAAGGGGTAGATAGATATGAAACACCACAAGGGTGATGATTATATCTATAACAGGATGATTAGATGCTAAACTTAGATATAAGCATATAATGAATGTATTATGCTGAGATAGTCTACATATAGAAAGTATAACTATTCTAGATAGGTAAGTGACAAAGAAGTGAAGTACTTAGCTTGTTTTGATGCTAATGTAGTTTTGAATCTAGAACAGGTTGAAATCAGGTGGGAAGGATATTCTAGAATAATTATCAGATTATGGATTTTATGCTTTTGGCTCTTTGGATAGTAATGTCATCCTAGGATGGTGATGTCAATTCTACTATTTGAGTTTGATGCTAGTGTTTTCTATAAAATATCTATTTAAATAAGATACAACCACCTGGATGCTTTGAGGTTTTTATTTGCCTTCACTCTAGTGCATTAAAATCTAGGTTATGAATAGTCACTCCTTGTAAAATGGCAAAAACCTAGATTTTCATCTTCAATGTGACCCTGGGGCAAAAATGGGTTAGTGGTCATATGGTATCGAGTTGACCCCAATGATCCCACTATCAAAAAATGATGCCTACAAAGCCAATACTCTAAAGAGGGCCTCAGAGTGATCTAGTTCTTCCATACATTTTTCTTGTCTATGAAACATATAATATGTGCAAAGTAAGTACAGTAATGACCTAGATTGTAACTTGGAAATTGGGCTACTCCTTTATTACTTCAGGCCTATACATGTGTAGCCCATATGACTAGTACGTAAACATAATAAATAAGAATGTTTTATTCAAATGAATGCTCTTTATTATTAATGCTAAGTGTTTCATAGGTGTTTTTAAGTGAAGAATGCATGAGGATTGATATTTTATTTATATCATTCAATTTGGAGTAATAAATAACACTAAATAAATTAGGCAAACCATTAGGGTATTTTTTTTTTGAAAATTGGATGACTTTATAGCACTGGAATTTTACGTTGGGAGAGGATGGTAACATCGATACTACTATTTGACCCAAATGTTAGTGTTGACAGAGAAGGATAGAAGGTACAAGTTTAGAACTTGTAGATATGAAAGATAAGTACATTTTAAGCATTTTGGGTAAGATAGAAGACTTGTGTTATCAACATAATATTAGTCAGACAAAAAGATAGGCTAAGAGGCATTAGATAGAACAAATGTGAGTATTATAGAAATGAAAAAGGTAGAGAAATGAGATGGATAGATATAGTGTAAGTTTATTGAGTGTACAAGACTGAGGTGTTATATAATCTCAAAATTTCATCTAAATCACCCCCCAACCTTTATTATAGTAATGAAATTATGAATTTAAAGGAAAAGAATGTGTACGTGGGTATGTATGCACACCTTATTTTTGCATGTTCCCAACATGAGTTCTTTGATGGTGACTAAATTGCAACCAAAAACATGTCACATCATAAAATTAGTGCATATAATTTGGGTTGAAAGTACTTGAAATAGATTGATATTTTAAGAACAATGTTTGGGAGTACACTCATGTGTCAATTTAACTACCTTGACTATTGGGAAGTTAATTTTCAAAAGCTATATCATTATAAGGATCTGAAGCTGACATTAGAGAAAAATATATATAAATATTTAAAATACATATATCCAAGGAGATGGAGATAAAGATAGAGATATATTTGAAGGCACATGCCCTCAACATTAGAGCACAAGTGAGGTGCCACCTAGCAGTTAAGATTAGCTCAACCATGCAACCTAATGATACTTATAACCTGGTGAGGATGGATGATGAAGTCAAACCTAAAAAAATGGAAATACTAAGTTATTTGATCACCTTAATCATACCAAAAATGTGAACCAACTACTGCAATAGATTCACTTGATAAAAGTCCATAGGATATCAATTCAAAAAAAGTTCATGATATGGTAAGAGTCCATAAAATAGTTTTAGAATATAAAATTGATTTGGATTTTGTAATATTAGGTACATATTGCATAACATATGCACCTTATATATGCCTCATGTTGAAACTTTGTATAACAATAATACCAATGTATAGAAATTTGTCATAACTATGACTGTCAATCATATAATTCTATGTTTGGTTTAATTCAAAAAATTATGCGAGTGTGATGGGGTGAGCCAACCCCATCATCCCCATGATGACTTATCAATTCCCACATATCCAATAATTTCTAGAGATAAATCAAGCCCACATAATTATCAAACTTAGATTGCTTCTTGTAAGTGTGTTCCTTTAGATGTATGAATGAATCTAGAGATGGCTTGAATAATTGATAATGCTTTGAATTGACTTGGATAAAAGAGGCTTTTGGCCTAGTTAAGGTCTACTTTAGATAATTTGAATCAAATTTGGGTAGAATAAGGAATTTTTTCTCAGTGTGCACTAGTATAAGTGTACCTAAATATTGACATTAAATAGAAATAGAATATGTGACTTAGATGTGAATTTATAGTAACTCGAAAGGGAACAACATAACACTACTTATCCTAAAACTATAGACCAACCTATAAATTAGGGTATCAATTTTTAAATAAGGTTGTTTCTATGATGAAAGATATGATCAACCCATAGGGGTTAAGAAATAACTACCAGTGTTGACGTGAAATAGACAATCTTGTATTGAAGCAAAATTTATGAATATTGGAATATGAAATGTCCATACATATGCATAGAGTAATTTTTTTACATTTTGAAACTTTTTTTTTAGACATGACATATCAAATTGTAAAGGTATAGGTCCATATAGGTACTTAGGATAGAGTGATGTGGTGAAATAGGTCATTAAGTTCTTAAGTAAATTAAAGTGAAAGTGCCCCAAAACTAAAATTATAATAAATTCATAAAAATAATTGATTGACTACAATATAGATATAAAATTTTTGTCTTAGATGTTCTTGGAATATACAAAAAACAAATAATCATTTAAAATTTTCCTTCTCATTGCCTTCATATTTATGTAATTAAATTTTAACATTATTGGGTTTACTACAAAATCAATGTCGTAAGTTTTTCATTTTTTCATTTTATGGAAGTATAAAAATGAATAAAATCTCATAATAAAATTTAACAATAATGATATATATGAAATTAAAACAATAAATAGTATTTAAAGAAATAGTTGGTCTCCTTATATGTAACTTTTTCAAACAATGTTTTCATAGGAACATAAATAAGGGAAAAAATCTCTTAGATATTTTGGTAACAAAAAAATGATGATGATGATGATGATGATGATGATGATGATGATAATAATAATAATAATAATAATAATAATAATAATGATGATGATGATGATGATGATGATGATGATGATGATGATGATAATAATAATAATAATAATAATAATAATAATAATAATAATAATAATAATAATAATAAAGTGTTCTTAATAGATCCTCTATATATTATAATCTTTAAAATTAAAAAAAATAGTTAGTGACTTTTATAAAAAAAAATGTTTCAGTACTTTTACTACTTCAATGGTCCCAAATGAGAGTGATTTATATCAAACAAATTATTATGAACTTTTTCGCAATACATTATAAACAACTAAAATGACATATTTATGATATTACTCATAAATATAAGTTATGCATATCAACCAATGATTTACAATGCCTTTTAATGCTTCCCGCATGGCCAAATCCATCTCCAAATATGTTTGTATAATGTATGCCAATTGCATGTGTACATGTTCTAACTTTTTAGAGAAATAAATGATGTAAATGTATAACTCATAATATTAGATCCAATACCAAATGATGACTTCATATTTTACACTATCTAACATCTCATCCACATCGCCCTTTAATATTTATATGGTTATGCACTTTATTTTCTTTTCTTGCAAATCAGAGATCAGAAATAGAGATTGAAACTCCTAGGTTTTAGTTGCTCATGACTCAATTGTCCTAATCACTCCATCATATTTTATTATTATTCCATCTAATGCCACCAAAATATAATTGACATTGTTTATGATCAATTCTAATTGAAATTTTGGGAATTAGACCAAAGTACTCTTGATTCACACTACATCAAGAATTATGATTACTTTCCTAACTTCCAAAAACATATTCTTGTTTATTTCAATTTTTTTCTATATTAGGCTGAATTGGGACAAATAATATTATAGGTTTATAAAAAATGAAACAATTCAACTAGGGTAATATTATTTTAAAAATATTACTTTCCATATATCCATTTTACCAACAATTATGTATTTAAAGTTTCCCTAAATTTGTTTAAACTATTTTTATTAATTATAATTTTATTTATTATACTACACATAATCTTCTACCACTTTGTCAATAGCCACATCTTTAAAGGTTTGAATCATGGAGAGATTTATTTTTATTTTTTATTTTTTTCAATATGTTAAAACTTGTGTTTTTGTACTTATAATATATTCATTAACTTTATTTATGTTACTCCTTGTGATTGAATTTAGTTTTTTTCTCATATTATTTTATCTATTTTAGGTTCCTCAGTAATTACCATGTCTACATTCTCATTTATCCTTAATTAAAATTAAAAAAATTATATCCAAATTTGGTAATAAATTATGGGAGGACCTTCCTCACCATTTCAAAGAGAAATTAAAATTACAATCACATTTCAAGTAACATTTTTTTGTGGAATAGGATATAAATTTTTTTAGACGATTGTCATGGAAAAAAACATCATCAACACATTCAATTCATTTCCCCCCAATCCTTATGGTGTTGGTGTAACACACCCCCATAACACACACATAAAAAGACAACCAACAATTACATTTTAAAATTTTCATATCAACAAGACAACATATATTAAAGGAATTAAGTTGATTATCATCTTAATAGTCAACTTGAATACAAAAATTCCCATAAAAATATTCATAATCTACTTTAATACAAGGCAAGATCATTTTGATTTTTTCATAATGACTTAAAAAATATATTTATAAGAGTAGAAGAATGGATTATAGTATCAATTACCATATTTATTTTTGAATGGAATTTTATAATTATTTTTTAGTGGGCATAAAGAGTCACTCAAATTTAATATAAGGTTAGATATTCATATAATAATCACCATTGAGGAAGAAGGAGGTCACTGACAAAGATAATGATTTTCAAAATATGTGGGCATATGACATGCATGTGAAATCATTCACATAGTACACATTCAGAAACATTTGATGCATATGCATGAGCATGTGATAAAAATTAAAATTAAAAATTACATATTTAAAAATATTTATAAGTTTCATTGAAATTTTGTATCAATTTATTATAGTGTAGGAGGATGATATTAATACATGCTCATGTTACTACATTACAAATTTCTAATTTCTAAGTTCAAAAGTTTTAAATAGTACAATTTTTTTTTAAGAGAATATATATCTATCTGCAACAATGTGATTTATCTCATGTTGCATGTGGGACACATCAGATTTTAGTGAAACTCAACATCTATGGTTGCACTTTAGAAAGCCATATTTGGTGGTTTCACCCATTCTTCTAACATGTTTGAGTCTAGTGACACTCAATGTTTATTGTTGCAATTTAGTGAGTCAAATTTGGTTATTCCATCGATTCAATTATTTTTAAAAAAAATGTCTAAGAATTCAAATTATAATTAGATCATAGAATCTTTGTAACTAAAAGGCTTTCACTAGTTTTCAAATTAAGACTTGATCAATCTAAGTTTACCACAGGTTCTACATTTCTCCAAATACATCATCAAGGGAGCACATACTTCTCCACTCTCAAAATATATGGAAAATAGATTGTATGCTCATTAATGAGTATACTTTCATTTCTCACTTTTTAAAATTTAAAATTTTGAGTTTCATATTTTTAATTTTTTAAATGTGGATAATAAATGGTTTCAATGGCATTATTTTAGGTTTTGTTTTGATTCACCTTGCACAATCAAGCTTCACATGAAAATTCAAAGTGTGTATACACGCATAAGTTCACATATTATTTAATCTACTAATTTTAATTCATGGAATCACTAAAATGGAGTTGGGGAAAATGTAAACACTCAAATTAAATCATTAAGGTGTTTGATAGTGTTCAATCATTACATCCTTACCTTAATTGGAATATTTTCCATTGCAATAACATATTATCCATGTGATATTATTCACTATTATTTATACTATCCAACAATTAGTCGAAGTACCATTCATGCATCCCTATTCTACTTATAGGTTCCTGTCAACATAATCTTCATAGTTTATATCCTTTTGGGATAGGAGCGCACTAGGCTGATAGGCTCACATTGTGATATTTTCTACCTTACTCCAATGGTAAATTTTAAAATTTAAGTTTTTTAGTATTGAATATACCATGATTTTATAAATTTCATTTAATGAAAATATTATAAATATTTCTCTATATAATCACATCAAGTCCTCTCAATCCATAATCTACAAAACACTTAGAAATTCCACTGTACATAGAGAAAAAGTTCACTAAACTTTCCAATTAAAAATTTAAATTATTATAATAGTCATAATCCAAGTCTAAAGTTATTTTACCATATGTTAGGGGTACTCATTTTCAAGCATTCAAGTTAATCAGTCTATTTATTTTCATAGATAAAATGTCAATATTCACATATTCAATCTAGGAGGGAGAACTACATAGGCCTCAAAGCCTTTTAGGATATATAGATAGTACTCAATTTATGTTGAGTTTTCTTATGATAACTTATTTATTCCCCTTTATCTATTCCCCATTTTGTATTTAATCTCCATTTGGTTTATTGTGTGGGAACTACAATTTTACTTTTATGGATATATCGTGCATAAGATTGGCACACATAGAGAATAAGTAAACCCTCACAATCATGCACATGTATTTAAATCAAAATATTAATATTAAAATCAACTAGGACATGAGTGAAGTATAAATACAAGCCAATAAATGTTTAAATGGTTTAGAGATTGTTAGTGTAAATTTCTTCCCACTATGTGATTTTACCTACATAGTCTTGTTATCTTGCTTAGGTTTAATAAAGTTCATTGGAGAAAATAATTCCACATGCATGAGGATGTTAGGACATGTTTATTTTATACCTATATAATTAACCTTCCTATGTACATTTTTTCTAATGTTTTTAATGCAACTTTTTTTTGTGAAGACAAGTTTTTTCCTTTTGAGTTGTTTTTTCTAATTTCACTACTTCATACATATTTTGTTTGTGAATTTGATCCTATGTAGTAGATCTTCAAGTGTGTATCACTCCAAAATGGTTTCATATCTTTACTGGTAGTTGAATGCCATTGTTCTTATTATGAGATATAGATTTATATCTTATTCGAGTGTTTTCTTGATTTTTGGTTTTCAAGAATTTAGTGGGGCCTATATAAAATTCATGTAGATTTAAACACCTGAGGTATCCAAATGAAAACTAGATAACATCATTATATTTTTAAGGTGTTGAAACCCTAAGATTGTGTGATTATTGTTACCTAAACTAGAAAATATTTTTGGGGTTTTCTGTGTTTTTTGAAATATGAAGTGGGTCTTCATTGGTTTTAGTGGAAACCATGCAAAGTTTTCAAGATCTAAGGATTGCCTTGCTAGTTTTTTCACCATTTTCTAATAGTTTGGTGACATCTAAAAAACTTAAATAATTAAATAAAATTTCCATCTTTTTTCCTTGCCTGTATGTCTTCCATGATGGCACTATCATGCCCTTACTTACACATCCTTCATCATTGGGAAAACATGACCCTAAACCTCCCCATCTATAAATTAGAATTGTTGGTCAATCATCCCTACCCAATGTGAATGCATAATTTTAGCCATGCATTAACCCACATCTCTATAGATCCACAACTTGACATCCCTAATTACCTATCTCTATTTGGTGTAGATGTACACCTACGAACACATAGGGATCCATGTTACCACATGCTTACATCCCCAGCTAGCTACCCTTGCTAGATGGGAATGCATGAATGAAGTAACCACACCCATGTGCCTACCAAGTCCATGATTCCATGCCTAAAAATAATCATCCAACTAGCCCATAAATATATTAACATGTAGTTTGTGTTCTTACTCTTATATGATATCCAAATGTTCATCAAATATAAGATAGTAAAGGATGACATTATTCATTTCAAAAGTGGAGAAAATTTAGGGGTGACATCACATCCATCAATTAAATAAATCAAGGGCATGGTACTCATCCTATCCCTTATCACCCTAGTCACATGAAAATTTAGTCTATTGGTCATGCCTAATCCAATGGGGCTTAAATTTTCCTCAAAAACTTGGCCAAAAAAATTTCAATTTATGCAAAGTGGAGATCATTATTTTTTGTAAGCAATAAACATTCAAATGTGCATAACATTCAAGCTAGTATTGTTTGATGGTAGAGAGTTATCTTATTATAAAGCCTAGTTCTCAATAGGGGGTGTGGGGAATGATATTTCCCCTCATACTAAGGTTTCTATGGGGTTCGAGGGGGTGGTGAAAAATTCATTATAAAATATTATAATTTCATAGTAAATCTAAACCGTTCACTATTAGGTCATAAATCTAATGGTAGAAATTATGTTGGTTAATTTTCCCCTTATGTATAACCCTCCTTTAATATGAGGTCATTGTAATAAAGATGTAATATTGTGTGTAAGTGAAGTGGATATTTCAGTTGATGTATTGTATGTTTTTCCCTTCATTTGTTGGATTGAATAAGAGAAAAAGTAGTTATTTCTATGTGGATGTAGCCCATATAAGGTGAACCACATTAAATCTATATCTCTATTGTGTTGTGTTTTATACATTTTATTTCCATATTTATTTCATTAATTTTGCTCTACATTCTATAATCCTAACAGTTGTTACATTTCAATGCCATTTAGAAAAAAAGTGTGAGCTTTTTTTCCATATTTACACATTTTTGATATTATCGTGCCTTTTAAATTTGAATATCTGTAGATTTAGGGGGCTTGTATTTATTATTGTATTTTTCTTTAATTTGAATTTATTGTGTATGTTTTGATTATATAGGCACTTAAATATGCTTATTGTATATGCACACAATTGTAAAGTGACCTGCTATATAATATAGTGGGGAATTTGGTGACTATTGCATAGATTGCTCACTTTGATGCATTTTTAGTTGAGTCTGATGTCCATCACATAAAGATTTAATGGATACTTGTGGTCATGATGACTCACTCATATCCAATTGGGAGATATCAAATGTATATAGTTGATTATACTCTAGTGGTTCTTCTTGGAAATAATAATTATGTTTCATTATCGATGTATATAGAATGCTTGCTTATGGATCAAGACCTTATTTTATTTTTTATGGATTGATTCTTATTCCCACTAACCATTTTTAATACAATGAATCAGATAACTCTTATGACTATGTTTATGGTATCTTACTCATGCACATTTCATAGGATATACACCACCATGTGGAGCACATAGAGTGTTCCTCCACTATTTGGAGAACTCTTCAAACTCTTTTAGGAATTCCTATTGACATTTATATCACTCATTCTCCTCATATTTCTATTGTATTTTTTGAGACTATTGTAATATCTCCTCATACTTCAATTTATTGTGATGACACTATTTTTATAGAAAGTGATCTTCCTTTTATCGATCCACCACTACAGGATGATATTTTACTAGATCTTAAATATCCCATTGCAGATTCTACATCTATTCACGTGTAGATTTTTTCTCTTCTAAAGCCATCACATACTTTCACCTTGGAGGCATATACTATTTCCAATGAGAGTACATTTTTTGAGACCTTTGAACACTCATATGTTCATTTATATATTCATATTATAGATCTAAATGCTTCATCTATAGACCAATCTTTATTTTTTAGATTTGTTTAGCCATGCTCTAAATTTCACATAGACATTCTTTTAATGAATTGTCCATGTCCTCTTTGTGATATATTCACTTCAGTGGGATTGCATTCATCCCTTATGCATGATCTTTCCATATCTATGCCACACTTCATTTCTAGATCATATTAAGATTTTTTTGTACTGGCACCTTCATGTTCTATTATAGAATCAATAGATTTTTATTACACTTCTCTTTTCATTCCTATTATAAAGGGCCTAAATGTTTTTTGATGTCGATGGAATTTTATCAATATTCAAGTAGAGTATGAAATCATCGACATTATTCATATTATGGGGGGGGGGGGGGGTGGGGGATTCTAGTTCCTTTCTTTTGTCTCTCTACATTTAGGGGGATTATATCTCTTATTAAACAGTGAATTTTATTGTATATGGGTACCCCATCAGGGCTTTGTGCTGGGACCCAATTCTTCTACCCACTTAAGTTATGATTAAGGGGGGTTAGTGTAGGATTTTTAATACTATATCATTTTATCTACACAGTTTATTTATCTTTTTTAGGCTTAATAAATGTCATTGGAGAGAATAATTCAACATGCATGATGATGTTGGGACATGGTTATATTCCACCTATATAATGAACCTTCCTATTTAATTTTTGTCTAATGTTGTTAATACAAATTTTGATTATGAAGATAAGCTTCCTCCTCTTGAGTTGTTCTTTCTGAGTCCCCTAATCTATACAAGTTTTCTTTGTGCATTCAATCCTATCTAGTAGATCCTTAATTGTGGCCCACTTTAATAGAAACCTTTATTTTTAATGTATGAGTCAAGCAACTTGGATGGGAAAAGGGGACCACAAAGTAATAGAAAACAAAAATTAATAGGGTAAAAAATAAAAATCCATGCACCATTAATAACTTGATTCCTAGATAAGACCCATATAATCAAAGTGGATAAAATACATTTTAAAACAAGGGTTTTGCCAAATTTTTGTCTCTACAAGTTCATTCAAATGTGATACAAAATCTAGATAGAATTTTATTCAATTAAATCTATTAAGAATTTATAAAAAATCTACAAGAGTATAAAGCATTCATTGAAGAGAGTTAAGTTAATTCCAGAGATATTGTATGTCACCAGTTGCATGTTTGAATTATTATAAAAATTTAGCTATTATTTTCTATATTGTTATCATTTATGTGCCTCAAAGATATCAAGACATTATTTGACTTCCCTCAAGTATAAAGACATATTTTTTTCACTTATAATTTTCAAATAGTAATATCCAATTAGATAAAGAATAATAATTTTAGTTTTTTTAGTGATTGGAATGAAGGAAGAAGAATCCGAGACATAATTTTGAAGTTCAAACCTAGGTGAACATAGTCATAAGCATACATTGTGAATGTATTCAATATTTTATAGTGTACACTATGCTTCAAACATAGTACTATGTTTGGTAATAAATTCATATGTCAACTTTATGTTAGATATGAATGTAAATTTTCATTTTGAGATCCTTGTGACTACAAACACATTTTATGATATAAAAAATTCATTTATAAGCCTTGTATGTGACCTCTTTTCTATATTATTAAAATTATTTAATTATATTAATTATTTTTATTTAAAAAAATTGACATAATTAAAATTAATGAAATTACAACTTAATTCTAATCCCTTTATCTCTAATGCAATATGTAAATATAACACTAAAAAATAAAAATAACAAAAATATATATATTTGAATTTTTTTTGGTTTCCATGTCTAGGGAATTTAATCAAATGGGTAAGGTACACATTAAATTTGATTAAAATAACTCACCATATGTGAGGTATAAGTTTAAATTTAAAACAATGCATTTTTGGACTTTGTTGACGACAATAATGGGTATTGTTGACAATCTTGGTTTGTCTAAAGAAGCTCACCATGTATATAGATGTATGAGGTCTCAAGTTTCATTTGAGACATTTTTTTTATAACATATTTAATAGTTTTAGGGGATCTCTTAATTATACACCCAACTAAACCCCTAAAACCTAGTTGGCACACCCTAATTCAATAATAATAATAATAATTAAATATTGTAATGAACAAAACTATCTCAATTCTAATTTTAAAAATGGTTATTTAATTCTACATTGCATTCATTAAAATTTTATATTTTCAAATATCCTTCATTATTATAGATCTTACTCTCTCTCATATGCAATAGATACATTACATTCATTTGCCAACTATAATGCTAGGTAGGTTGTCCCATTAAATTAGACATGATATTTATTATAGATACAATATAGCTTAGGCATTTAATCATATGTAGGTGTGTTTATTGTCCCTCAACTTATATCATTATATATCATGAAGCTCATATACAGAGATGCAAGTGAACTCTAAACCCATATTCAATTCCCCTTTCTATAATAGTGTGTATTAATTTACTTTGTTTATCTATAATCTACTTTTCTTGCATTAAACACATGTTTTATGCCAGCCTCTCCTAGTAATTATATTTTTTCCTCTATAAAACATATTTATTTCATGTAATTTTGGATGGAAGACATGTGAAAAGGGATTGGGAAGGTCATCTTGAGATGGCATAAATACATATTAGTAAAAACCTACAAAAAACCAACAATATAATGTTAATGCTAATTTTATGTGTAAAAAAATTTATTTTTTGTGCAAAATATATAAAATCACTAAGCCTAAGAATAATAATACTAAACACATGCACATGGACTGATAATGGCCATAACCTAACACCAGCTATTAATTTTCTAAGGACTTTAAATAAAATATGAATTAGTAATATATTTAGAGACAAAATTGTAAATTTTTTATCTTAATGGATGTTGGGCTTGTGTTTCAACATTTTATTTGGTGTTGCACATGGAGCCCACTTTTTTGGTATGATAAGGAAAGGTAATAATAGTAATGTGGAAAATAGTCTTTCTTTAACAACTATTATAAATTGAAATTTGCAACTGTTAATAATAATAAAGGGGAAATGAGCTAGGTAAATGAAATTGAGTGTTTGTTCTTGCAAGTGGAACCCACCTTTTTATTATGATAATGAAAGGAAATGATTTTATTCTTACTTATATATCCCTTATTTGATCTTAGACTAGAGTAAGAAAATGAAATAATAGTATTGTTGAAAGAAATATTTATTTGAAAATTATTTTAAATTATATTTTACAAAAGTGAATAAGAGGAAAGAATGAATAAATAAACCTAACAAAATTGAAAACAAATGTCGCCACTATTTAATCTTGTATATAAAACCCACCTTTAAAAAAAAAATCGGTCTTCCTTTTCCATTATTATTGGACCCTCAAGGGGAAATTATTTCCACAAACACATACATACATACATACATACATACATACATACATACATATACATACATATATACATATATATATATATATATATATATATATATATATATATATATATATATATACATATATATATATATATATATATATATATATATATATATATATATATATATATATATATAATGTGGAATATAATTCATTTTAGTTCCAAGTGGAATGCTTTTTTAATTGAGTAACAACGACTCATGAAGTATGTATTTGATGATGCTAAAACATGCAAGTTCCTACCCTTGACAAGTCAAAACTATTTCAATTTCCTAGTTGATGGTTCAAAACTATTTTAATATCCCAACACGTGTTTGGAAATGATGGATGATACCAAATAGAAATAAAAACATAATTAGGGGATTTTACAATAAAAGTGTTTCAGTACTTTTACTACTTCAATAGTCCCAAATGAAAAATGGTTAATTTAGGTTGTTGCTTTCTATCAAGCAAATACTTATGAACCTTTTTTCAATAAATTATCAACATCTAAATTACCAAATTTATGAGATAACTCCTAAATATAATTTATGCATATCAACCAATGATTTAGAATGCCTTTTACTACTATGTATAGGGGCAAATTCATTTCTTAAAATGTTTGCACAATGCTTGCAGATAACATGTGTGCATGTTCCAAATTTTTATCCAAATAAAAGATGTAAATGTATATCTTATAATCTTAGATCCAATAAAAAATGATTAATTCATATCTTACACTATCTAACATCTTGTCCACATCACCCTTGAACATTTTTATGGTTATGCACTTCCCTTTTCTTCCTCCAAATCAGGGATCAAGAATATAGAAAGAAACTCTTAGATTTTAGTTTCTCATGACTCAATTGTTTGAATCACTTCCTCATATTTTATTATTATTCCATCCAATGCCACCGAAAAATGAGTGACATATTTTATAATCAATTACGATTGAAATTTTGTGAATTAGATCAAAGTGCTCTTGTTTCATACTACATCAAGAACTATGATCATTTTCACCACTGCCAAAAAATTAATCTTGTTTCTTTCCGATTTATTTTATATTAGGTTGAATTATGAAAAATAATATTTTAGGTTTATAAAAATGAGAACAATTCAACCATGGTAAGATTTTTTCAAGATAATAATCTCCATATATCTATTTTACCAATAATTAAGTATTTAAAGCTTCCCATAATTTATCTAACATATTATTATCAATTAGAATTTTATTTATTTCAATGCACATAGTCCTATAAACCACTTTGTCAATAGCCACATCATTAAATTTTTGTATCATGGAGAGTTTTTTTTTAATCTGCTAACAATTTTGTTTGTGTAATTATAATTTCTTCATTCCCTTTCTTTATTTTACTCTTTGTGACTGAAATTAATTTTTTTCTCATATTTTTTTCTCTATTTTTGGTTCCTCAATAATTACCATGTCTATAGTCTCATTTATCCTTAATTAAAATTTAAAAAATTATATCCAAATTTGGTAATAAATTCTAGGAAAACCTTCCTCACCATTCAAAGAGAAATTAAACTGTTAATCATATTTCGAGCAACATTTGTTGGTGGAACATGTTCTAAAAAATAGATGAAGTAGGAAAATAATTATGAATTGTAGTATCATAATAATGGGATGAGACATAATAATATAAATCAATTGATAATAAATAGGAAATAGGGTTGACAAAACTATATTAGAAAAAGTAGGGTAGCATTAAACATGTCAAGAAAGAAAATGCCATCAACACTTTCAATTATTTTTTCCCCAAAACCTTGTGGTGTTGGTGTAACACACCCACATAACACACATAAAAATACAACCAAAAGCTTATTTTTTAAATTATCATATCAATAATATGACATATATGAAAGGAATGAGTTTGATTATCAAGTTTACACTCAAATTGAATGCAAAAAATCCCATTGAAAGATTCATAATCTACTTTCAACACTAGGCAAGATAATTTTGATTTTGTCATAATGACATAAAATTATCTTTATAAGGGTAGAAAAAAGGTTTATGGTATCAATTGACACATATATATTTCAGTGGAATTTTATAATTAATTCCTAATATGCATAAAGAGTCACTCCGACATAACATATGGTTAAAGATTCATTAAATATTTACAATCAAATAAAAACTAGTTCATTGACAAAGATAATGATTTTTAGAATATGGGGGCATATGACATTCATGTGAAATAATTCCTATAGTAAATATTCATAAACACTTGATGCATATGCATGTGAATGTGAAACAAAAAATAATTAAAAGTTATGTAGAGTTAAAAAACTCTACATTTTTCATTTTTTGATTTTCAATTGTGTGCTTCAAGTTTTGTCCCTGCGTGTCTCGATTTCAAGGCAGTAAAGTTTGACACAGAGCATAGGAGTGAGTTCCTTTTTCCCTAAATTTTGTTTAAGTGTCAATGTCATGTGGAAGCTACCAAGTGTCATCGACTGAGACACATTTTATTATTTCTCTAAGTTGCTCGGAATGTGCTATTGGTTTAGTAATAATTCAGTAGAGCGTGGCAAGTGTCGGCATCCACATTTCATATTGGCATCCGCATTTCAAATTTATTTTGAGTTTTGAAAGCCTTTTTCAAAATTTTTTTCTCAGGGTCAAGCGGAAGGGGCCAAGTGGCAACTGTAGAAGTTTTCAATTGCTTTTTCTAAAAGCAATGGAAGATGCCACGTATCCCTAGCTGAAGAGAGTAGAAGCTGCCACATGTCAACATCCAAAATATCTTCATTTTGTTTCATTGATAAGTAAAGACTGTGGTGGGTCATAGGTTTTGTTTTTGAGGCAAATGAAAGCTGCTAAGTGTCATCATCCATGTAAATATGAAATGAGGCCCAAATGTTTCTATAGTATAGATAGAGCGATGCGGAGACCAACACGTGTCACCTTCCATAGGATTCTCAAAAGGTAGTTAAAAGTAGCAGAGACCGCCACATGTCCTTTGTTAAAGATGTGTTGAAAGTGCCACCTGTCCCTGTTCCTTTTTTGAAGTTGCTCAGGTGAGAAGTACCGTGGGTCCCATTCTATATAAGTTGTTAAAGTTTTGAAGAAGTGGACTGTGACAAATGTCAAAGATGGAACACTCTTGATCAAAGACATAGTAGAGAGTATAGGTTACGTGGAAAGTGTCGTGTGTCTTTGGTAAATGCTATGGAACATGCCAAGTATCATTTTTTGGTGCCTCCTGAATAATAAGAAGGTTTTCAAGTAGAGTAAGTGAAGCAACCAAGTGTCCTCACTTGTTTCACAGTGAGAAGCGTCCTATGTATCTATTTCATCCAATGAACTTGCATGGAGATGAAACATTTCAAATCCAAGAAATATCCTGTGTTAGACACTTCTAGTTTAGTTAGAATTCAGTTAGGCCATTGGATTGGGAACATGCAAGCAATTTAGAGCTAGTCCAATGTTATAAATAGGGGTGTAGAGATCACCAGAGGATCATCAGAATATAGAGAGAATTTTTGGCAAGAGATTATTGTCAAGAAGTTTTAGAATTTTTTAGTTGTGACCAAGAATATCATTTGCCTTTGTTCTATTTTATTGAGTTAGAAAGTTTGTAGAACTGTGCATGTCTCTGTGCCTTTTATGTGACTAGAAAATCAATAAGAAGATTGAGTTCTGTGCCTTTGTTGATATTTCTATGTTATTTCAAAATCATCTAAGTTGTGAGCCTTTGATTCTATCTACTTTCATATTTTACATTGAACATGCCTTGTTTTCTCTTTAATTTAATTGAATCCCAAAGATAGATTCACTATGCTTTGAGAATTAAGGGTCAAATTAAATTCAGGCGCATCACCATAGTCAGATTTTCTTTCCTTGCATTAGTGTTTCTATTTAATTCCTATCCTTTTTTCCCCAAAATACTTTTGAGATAAAGAAGAGCCAACTTCTTTAAAATCTAGAGGTCATTTCAGGTTGCAAGTCCCACATTCCTGAAACATCCCATTGTTGGTATTAGAAACAATGCAATTTTAATCATCAACAATTTTTGGCATGCCTAGAGGGACACCATCTTGAAGTTTCTTTCGAGACTGTATGAACTAGAGAGCTACAAGGAGTCAGAGATGTGGACCAATAACAATATCTTAATCTACTATAAATCTAGGTATTCTTTTTCCACCATTGCTAACTAGTCCAAGAAGAAGTGTAAATCAGTTTATAGCAATACCAAGAGTAAATATGGGAGCTCCTATACCCCCAAGGAATTATGCAAGTTGGAACACTGGTAGTCCTTTGATCCTCCCAATGCCACCAGCCACTTGGGATCATATTCTAGTAAATGCCTTGAAAGCTCTGCCCAAATTCAGTGGGCAAGATTTTAAAACACTTGAAGAACATATGTAGGATGTGTCTGATGTCTATGTTATACATGTGGTCACATAGCAGAATGTGGCTATAAGATTATTAGCAGCTTCTTTTAAAGGGAAGGCTCTATAGTGGTACATATCCTTGACCCCAAATATAATATCGACATGGGATCAACTTGAAGAACTTTTCTTTGAAAGGTTTGAAGAAAAGGGTGATAAGTCTTCTTTGTTGCAACAATTGACTACTATTAAATGATTGACTTCAATTCAAGATTTCAAAAGACTTGGGAAAGAATCCTTGCTACAACAAGACCATTACCATATATGGCTATACTATTTTATCTTAAAGCTTTAAATTCATATATATCAGTAATGATTTAGTCACTTGGAGGTTAGACTCTGCTAGAGGCTTATGACTATGCAGTCAGAGCTGAGAATAATTTAATAGATGCTCAAAAGTTGCTCCCAAGGCCTCCCATGCCCATGTTTTTAGAAATTACCTTTCCTTTGCCTCAATAAGCCCCTAATTCTATAGTCCCACCTGTGTCTATGTACACATATCCTCAACAACCTGCTAAAGAACTTGTCCCTGCCCAGTCATCTAAGATGGATGATATCAAGAACATCTTAAGGACATTTTTAAATGAGTTAATTAACATAAAAAGACAGTAGAATCCTTATCCTAAACCCCAATATCGAGGCTACCAAGTAGATATATTTCAACCATAGCCAAACCAGTATGAAGGTCATCAAAGGCAAAATAACCCTCAGCCAGCAAGCCAATTAGTTGCAGTCCCTACACCCTCATAGACTGTTCCCCCAATCCAAATAGAGAGATTATTCAAGGGTAGAATAATTATGCAGATGGAACCAATGCCTAGTGTTTTCCTTGTAATAATTATCATATGCCCAAAGATTGTCCCATGGGTAATCTATAACAAAAGGTAGCAGAGTAAAGAAGAATGGATGGACAATTTGCAAGTACTTTTGACAGTCAAGCCTACCAGTCCCTTGGTATGTAAAATTTAGTTCTGATGGCTTAGATACAAGGGAGGTCTTTACAAAAACAAGAAGAAATATCCCCAGAACATGTTTTGTTTTCATGGGTTGAAGATGAAGAGTCAGTATTCTTGAATGAAGCTTATACTTCTAAAAAATCAGTGGTGTAATCAGACTACTATACTAGATCAAAGAGAAGGATTATAGAATAGCCTAAAGTCACAAATAATGAAGTTATGGGGCCTCCTCCATTTTAAAGTCATCAAAACACAACTGTTAGACAAGAAGTGCCTTAGCCAGTGCAAAACCAAGTAGTTCCTAGACAGGTTCAAGAAAAAGCAAGGTACCCTTACTTTTCAAGAACCCAAACAATATGACCAGTGAATGTGGCAGATCAGCTGAAGAGAACCCTAGCACATGTGTCAATGTGGGATATATTATCTATTCTTGAGCAAAAGACATTGTTACAAGAAGATCTACAAGGTCAAGTAGTGCCTAACCATATTAGCACCAAATAAATACCTACTGATAAAGAAAAACTCAAAGACACAGTTCATTTGCAAACATCAGCCCTTTTGAACAATGCAGTAGAGGTAAGTAAATCCAAACCAGAGGCCTTCTATTTGACTCTGATAGTTGGAAAGAAACTATTGCATAATGTGATGATAAACTCAGGGGCTAGTACTACAGTAATGCCTAAACAAATAGCTGATGTTTTAAAAATAAAGTATGAGCCACTTACTAGAGGAGTCATGCAGCTAGATGGCAAATCAGTGTAAACAATAGGGAGAATTAAACAACTCCCATTACAATTATATACTTGTCCCAATATTATTGTCAATCAAGATGTAGTAGTCATAGATATACCCCTTGTATTTGGCCTGTGTTTATCCAGGGATTTCACAACCAAAATAGGAGGATATATGTCACTTGATTGGTCTCACCTTATCCTAAAAACCAAATATGGTTCAAAGATGAAAATACTATCTGAGCCATTATCTAAGGATCATATCACCAATGAACCAACCTCAAAATTAGAAGCAACTCATGCTATGCTAAATAAGGAAGAAAAAGTCTTTGTTGAAGAGTTGGGTAACTAGACTAAACATGACCAAGAAGAGGAAAATAACCATTTGTTAGCTATGATGCATAGTGATCCATATGGAAATTATGACTCTACTAGTCTGGGCACTTATGTCATTTTTGATGAAGACCATGAAATCCCATATGTTTTAAGAATCTAAAAAAGATTCAAAAATATGGACCTTAAATTTTGATGGGGCTAGAAGTAAAAGTGGTGCTAGAGTAGGAATTTGTCTTGTTGCTCCAAATGGGGAGAAAATTTAGAGAGCTATCTGTTTCCAATTTGCTTGTACTAATAATGATGCTGGATATGAATCCTTAGTTCATGGGCTCATATTAGCCAAGAAAAAAGGAGTAAAGAATCTAATAGTAAAATGAGATTTAGAATTAGTGGTGAAGCAAATTAGGGAAAAGGCGATAGCCAAAAATGTAAGGATGATATCCTATAGGCACAAAATTTGGGACTTAATAGAAGATTTTGAAGCTTTCAATATTGAAGTAGTTCTTAAAACCCAAAATTTTGATGCTAATAGGATGGCACAGATTGGCTCATAGTTTGATCCAGCAATTGGCCTATTAGTTAACAATGAGTAAGTAAAAGTTATAGTGAGGCTAACTATCCCAGAAAATGATGAGAATTGGCAAGTATTTGAAAATGATTCTCAGGTAATCTCATTCTTGCAACAATCAGGGGAATTTGCTGATCAATTGCAACCAAAAATTAAAGAGGCATATGGAGACCAAGTTATACAATTAAAGAATAATAAGCTTCCCAAAGGCTTACTCACTTTAGAAAACCTATTTGATCCAGAAGATGTAGGCTTAGAGAAGAAAAGGTTCCAAGTAAATAAAGAAAATTATTTTGAAATAGAGGTGAGTGAAGGGAAAAAATTAAAAATTGGAAATTATGCAACTCAAGAGGAAAGGGAAAGACTAATTGACTTATGCAAAAGATATGATAGAGTCATAGCCTAGAGCTATGAAGACCTTCATGGATATAATAGAGACATCATTCAACACACAATAGAATTGACTGAAGGATCTAAGCCAATTAGACAGAAGCAGAGGCCAGTAAATCCAAAGATTGAATCTCTAATGGTGGATGAGTTGCAAAATCTTAGATTCTAAAATAATTTTTCCAATAAAACATTCAACTTGGGTATCAAATCTAGTACCAGTCAGGAAAAAGAATGGTGACATAAAACTCTATGTAGATTTTAGAGACTTGAATAGAGCATCTCTGAAAGATCACTATTCCTTGCCCTCTATGGAACAAATTCTACAGACTGTGGCTAGATCAGAGAGATTTTCCTTGCTAGATGGTTTCTCTGGATACAATCAAATTTAGTTGGCTGATGAAGACCAATATAAGACTGCTTTTACTACCAAATGGGGAACATTTGCATATGCTAAGATGCTATTTGGTCTGTCAAATGTAGGAGCCACTTTTAAAAGAGCTATGGATGTAGCATTTGGGGAACTTATAAATAAAATCATCCTACTTTATCTTGACGATCTTACTATTTTTTCTAATAATGTTGTTGATCATTTTGATCATTTAGAATCTATTTTTAAGAAATGTCAAGAATTTGGAATATCCCTGAATCCTAAGAAATGTATCTTTTCTATACCTCAAGGCTAATTATTAAGACATATAGTATCTAAAGAAGGAGTTTCTATAGATCTAGAGAGAGTTGCAACCATAATGAACTAGCCCTTACCAGTAAATAAGAAAGCAATTCAATCTTTTTTGGGGAAGATTAATTTTGTCAGTCAGTTCATATCTGACTTTGCAGGCTTAGTAAGACCAGTGACACTCTTATTGAAAAAAGACCTAGTTTTCAAGTGGACTATAGAAGGAAGGCAAGCCTTTGAAGAGGTTAAGAAAGCAATTTCAACAGCCCTAGTACTTAGAAACCTAGACTTTTCTAAGCCTTTTGTAATGTATTTCTATGGAGGAGAGCTCAATATTGTCGTTGTTATAACACAAAAAGATGATAGATAGGAGGGAGAGTATCCAATAGCCTTTTTCTCAAGGACTCTTATGGAATATGAAACCAGATACAAATTTGTGGAGAAACAAGCATATGCTATGGTAAAATCCTTCAAGAAATTTAGGCATATAGTATCAGGAAGTAAGATTTTGATACTTGTGGCTCACCCAAGTGTCAGAGAATACATTATGGAAGGTGAAATTACTGAAAAAGAGCAAACTAGATAACAAATATCTTTGAATATGATGTAGAGGTCAAACCCACTAAGTTAGTTAGAGGTAGGGGGTTATACCAATACATGACTCAAGATCTTGAAAAGATGATACCTTAAGAAACAGATTAAGAAATGAAAAAAGAAAATGTATTGAGGATACAAGAGGTTGATCATAACTCCTCGGTCACAAATAAGATTCATTTTATGAAATATGGGATTTACCCAAGAGAAATCCCTCAAAACAAGAGGAGATACTATAAGATGCAAGGGGTCCATTTTTTTTTAATTGAGAAAGTTCTTTTCAGAAGAAAATTTGATGGCAAAATTTTAAGGTGCGTAGATAAAGATGAGGCTAAGAAAATACTGCATGAATGCATCATGGAGTCTCAGGTGGAGATTTTTATACAAAGACCACATCTATAAAGATAAGTGAGGTAGGTTATTTCTGGCCTACTTTATTTACAGACTATTATCAACTAGTTAAAAAATGTCAATCTTGTCAATATTATGTGGGGATGAGAAGGAATGTAGCAATGCCTCTTAGTCCTATAATTGTTGATGAACCTTTTTCTCAATGGGGTCTTGACTTCATTGGAATGATAAATCTAGTGTCTAGTATGGGTCACAAATAGATTCTAACTACCACAGAGTATTTCACTAGATGGACTGAGGCAGTGCCACTTAAAGAAGCAACATAAAATGTGATCCTAGACTTTCTAGGCAGTATCACTACTCACTTTGGGGCTCCTCACACCATAATTTTAGATTATTCTAAAGCATTTTTAGGGTCTAAAGTATCTAAATTTGCATTAAAGAATGGAATATATCTAAAAACTTCCTCTAATTATTACCCTCAGGGTAATGGTTTGGCAGAATCAACTAACAAGAGCCTGATTAGACTCATCAAGAGAATAGGGGTTGATCATCACAAGAAGTGGCATAAAGTGCTTAATATAGCACTATGGGCTGATAGAATTACATGTAAGTAGGTGACTAAAATGTTCCCATATGAATTGGTCTATGGCAAGCCTGCTGTAAACCCCCCTAAGCTTGGAGATTCCTGCTCTCCAACTATTAAAATAGATTGAAATTGAGGAAAATGGCTCCATGCAGGTTAGACTTGCTAAAATTTTGGAAGTTCAAGAAAAGAGGGATGTAGCACATGATTCATTAATAAATAATTACAAAATAATTAAAGACTGCTTCGATAAAAGGACTTCAAATCTCCATTTCGAAGTAGGCTCAATTGTTTTGAAATGGGATGCAAGAGCTGCCAAGCCGGGTCAACACACTAAATTTGAAGCATTGTGGACTGGCCCCTATAAAATTCATGCATGTAAACAAAAAACTTTGTTTGAGATAGAAACAATGGAAGGTGAACCTGAAGAGATTCCTATGAATGGGATCTACTTGAAACATTTCAGTTAAGCTGTGTCTCCAATGTATTATAGTTAGATAGTTTCCCTTTCCTAGTTGCTTTGTTTTCCCATTTTTCTTTTCCGCTCTTTCTTTTAAATAAGTGTTATTTGAACATGTAGCCATAGCTCAGAGCCTTTTTTAAAATTTTCAAAACTCTTGACACATTAAATATCTCTCAAATCCTTAAATTCCCTAAGGTACCTTGTGCAGCCACTTTCATGACATGTCTAACTCATTGTCCCATGAAGATTTAGTAAGATTTGCTAATGGTTATCTAGGTTTAATGCCATTTTGAGACTTGATGGGTCAATAAATACCTCATAACAAGAGTTAAAGCTTACAGTGTCTCAAGCATTCCTACGTTTGCTAGAAAACCCTTGCTACATACATTTTCAGCTCATAGCAAACCTGCTTAAGTGAAAGTGTCTTCCCTATTGCAAAAGCTTCATACTTATTACCAAAGTTCACTATTTTCAAGAATAGATATAGATATGGAGGGAGCATAGTCTTCACAACAAGGATCTAGGATTTATGAATCCATTGACAAGTTTCTTACAAGTAATCATATGCTTTAGCCCCTGCACAACCATTAAAGACCTAGTCGTAGACTAGAGTCCCTGAAGTTGGTTTTGAAAATGACCCAGCAAAGGTGAAATATTTTGCAGATAAAATCATGGACCCAATCCTTCACAAGCCTAGCAAAGCTCTAAGAGAAGGAGCACATCAAAGATGTCTTCAGAGGGCCAAGGATAGACAATACAAAACATTCACAATGAGGATATGGACTTCCCAGCTGGCATAATTCATTGTCCCAAGTGTGCCTCTGTGCCCTGACTTAGTTGAAA
Source organism: Torreya grandis (assembly GCA_037957365.1). Taxonomy (NCBI): domain Eukaryota; kingdom Viridiplantae; phylum Streptophyta; class Pinopsida; order Cupressales; family Taxaceae; genus Torreya; species Torreya grandis. Next base: position 101,506 of record JARHVA010004158.1, read on the forward strand.
TATGCACTGAATTGTTTCATGCTCCCTCAAATACCATACAATAGGGTCCATTCACGGTGCAGATTACACCAAAGGCTATTAGAGAGATGCTAACAATGTATCATGACAAGACAGCCACATTTCCCACCATTACTAAAATGCAAAAAATGTGGGCAAATGTCAATACTCAATTGAGGTTTCTGAAATCAGAATTACAATTAGGCGATGATGATACCACTATGCCAACACTGCCAAAAGTAAGAGTAAAATTTACACAAGCTAGTCAAGATGCACTTTCCATGATGGCTTTCATTTTTGGAATGAAAGAAGATACAACTATATATGAAGAATAAATGGCCATCCTTTTCAGAATGAAAAATATTGACAAGAGTTAGGAATATCAGCTTGATTTTTTTGAGCAAATTTCATGTTCAATGGTTGAATAACTCACCTAGTTCAGATTAAAGGGGTTTTTAGGTATTCCTCTTATCTGTTTCACCTTATGTTGTATAAAAAATTTGGCATCTTTTCCCAACACGTGCATATAAACATGTATCACCCAAGCTTTGGTTTACATAAGACTACTCTTGTGTCTGCATGGAAACATATCTTGTCCAAAACTAGTGACCTATATGAATTCTGGGAACTTTAGGTTCCCAGTTCTACACAAGCACCACTAGTAGCAGTGATAAATGTTGAAGAGAAGGGAGTATAGCCAGAAGAAGAAACACCAAGTAAACATAAGAGGCTAAGGTTTCAACTTGATTCAAAGGAGAGGGCAAAACCCTCACGACACCAACCATAGAGTAGTTTGGCTACTTCTTAGGTAAGTATTGTTTCTCCTTCTTCTTCTCAATCTCTCTCTTCTCCTTTAGGAGTGATGATTCCATATGGCCAAATGACATCCCTTACCACCTCTGCTATGCCCATTTCTCATTTTTCCCCATCTATTCATACGTAAGCCATATCATTGCCTCATTTTCCCCCTCTATCCCAAAGAAAATACCTCCTCAGATTTTCTCTAGCCAACATTTGGCTATTCCATATGTCTTGCCATAAGGTTATCCTTTTGCGAGTGGGCACATTACCTCTCCTTCTACCTTCCAAACTCAAGCAGATGCTATTAGAAAGGCAAGGGAAGCCTAAATGTAGAAAAAGAGGATCAAAGATAATAAATCCCTGGCTACACCACATCTAAGATCACAATTTGATCCAATCCAGTAACAACTAACGGTGACCCATCTGTCACCCAATATAGTCAAGCGAAATGAGCAAATGCAGCCTGAAGATTACATAATGAATGCAATGGCTATAGACATGTACCTTTTTAGACCATAAGATAAGGTTAAGCTACTAAATGAATCCACTTCTATAGTATCAGAGGATTATTTTAAAATATCAAAGAAGTTATAGAAGATGGAGGCTGACCTATCCCAAGAGAAGGCAAACTATAGTAGTTTGACCACAGAGATCAATACTAAGAATAATGAAATAGAGAGTCTAAATAAATAGTTGCAAGATATTTTTTCTCTTCAGACTCACCAAGCTATCCAGGGCCAAAATGATTCTTTGAAATTAGGGCTAATGCAGGTGAAGGATGTAGTGACAACCTTAAGGTGGGAAAAGGTAGCATTTTAGGAAAAATGTGAGGAAAGCCTACTACAAGTTACTCAACTTCAATAGAAGCTATTGAATGAGCAGAACAATACCACTATTATAAAGGCCCAACTTCAAGTAGAGCAATAAATGACATAATAATTCACACTTGAGTTGGTTAATAGGCCAAAGAATGCAGGGGTTTTGAATCAGGTTAAGGAGCTTTATGAATCAATATGGAAAATAATCTCTGAGGAGATTATTCAGCTCAAACCTTCTCTAACCTTTTTGCTAAATGCAAATAAATTGTGTGAAAAGGTGGAGACTTCAATTGAAGACACTCTGTCTAATATCTTTGGGAGAGTTTTTGACTCTCAAATGCTGCTATAAAAGCTATATGATGCAACTAATGGAACATTGTCAGCGGCAGGGATTAGTGATAGAATGATTGCTAAAAGAGTGAATGAAGTTCTCAATTACAACTCTGTAGCAATCAATTGCAGAGACCTTCTAGATGTGGTGAAGGAAGGAATCAAAGACATGAAACAACTCATTGAAGATCTTGTGCAATTAGGTTTTCCTACCCCTTTTCCTAATGGCAACACTATGTTGATGATTGATGAGATTAAACCTTTGTTGTTAGCCAGGCAAAATGATCAGGCAGTCTTTCAGGATTTAAGAGATGATTCATCAGTGCCTAAAGTAGAAGCTATTTTGATTCCCTTTTCCCAGATTGAATTTAAATTGAAGGCTACAGTTCATATTTTATAGAATTTTTCACATAAGGATATCATCAATCTTGATTTAGCCTTCCATGAATTGCAAAATAAGTAGGGGTTATCTAACGATGAGTGGTCTGCTTATCAGATAGCTTTACTGAATTTGTGATTTTTGTCACATTTTGATCATGTGAGAGATTATGGATTTTTCTTTTTGAGCAAGCTCAAAAGTCCTAGGGGTCACCAAGAACTATAGAGTTAAAAAACTCTACTTTTTTCATTTTTTGAGTTTCAATTGTGCTCTTCAAGTTTTGTCCCCGTGCGTCTTAGTTTCAAGGTAGTAAATTTTGACACAGAGCATAGGTGCGAGTTCCTTTCTCCCTAAATTTTGTCTAAGTGTCAAAGTTGCATGGAAGCTACCAAGTGTCATCAGTCAAGACACATTTTATTATTTCTATAAGTTGATTGAAACATGCCACTCATCTAGTAATAATTTAGTAGAGTGTGATAAGTGTCAGCATCTGAGTTTCATATTGGCATTTGTGTTTCAAATTTATTTTGAGTTTCAAAATCTTCTTTCGATAATTTTTTCTCAAGGTCAAGTGGAAGGCACCAAGTGGAAACTATGGAAGTTTTCAATTGGTTTTTCTAAAAGCAATGGAAGATGCCATGTATCCCTAGCTAAAGAAATCAGAAGCCACCACGTGTCAACATTTGAAATATCTTCATTTTGTTTCATCAATAAGTAAAGACTGTGGTGGGTCTTGGGTTTTGTTTTTGAGGCAAATGGAAGCCGCCATGTGTCGCCATTCGTGTAAATATGAAATGAGGCTTGAATGTTTCTATAGTATAGATAGATCAATGCAGAGACCAACACACATCACCTTCCATAGGATTCTCAAAAGGTAGCTAAAAGTAGTGAAGATTGCCACATGTCCTTTATTAAAGATGTGTGGAAAGCACCACCTATCCCTGTTCCTTTTTTGAAGTTTCTCGAGCGAGAAGTGTTGTGGGTCCCATTCTCTATAAGTTTTTAAAGTTTTGAATAAGCAAACTATGATAGATGTCAAAAACGTAACACTCCTGAGCAAAGACATAGTCAAGAGTATAGGTTATGTGGAAAGTGTAGTGTGTCTTCAGTAAATGCTATAGAACATGCCAAGTGTCATTTTTTGGTGCCTCCTAAATAATAAGAAGGTTTTCAAGTAGATTAAGTGAAGCGGCCAATTTTCCTCACCCGTTTCACAGTGGGAAGTGTCTTGTGTATCTATTTCAACCAATGAACTTGTAGGGAGATGGAACATTTTAGATCTAAGAAAAATCCTATGTTAGACACTTCCAATTCAGTTAGAATTCAGTTAGGCCATTGGATTGGGAATGTGCATGCAATCTAGAGCTAGTTTGATGCTATAAATAGGGGTGCAGAGATCACCAGAGGATCATCAAAAGATAGAGAGAATGTTCTACAAGATATTATTATCAAGAAGTTTTAGACCTTTTTAGTTGTTAGCCAGGAAAAATGATCAGGCAGTCTTTCAGGGTTTAAGAGATGATTCATCAGTGCCTGAAGTAGAAGCTATTTTGATTCCCTTTTCCTAGCTTTAATTTAAATTGAAGGCTATATTTCATATTTTGTAGATTTTTTCACACAAGGATATCATCAATTTTTATTTAGCCTTCCACAAATTGTAAAATAAGTAGGGGTTATCTGATGATGAGTGGTCTGCTTATCAGATGGCTTTACTAAAGTTGTGATTTTTTTCACATTTTGATCATGCGGGAGATTGTGGATTTTTATTTTTGAGCAAGCTCAAAAGTCCTAGGGGTCACCAAGAACTGTAGAGTTAAAAAAACTCTACATTTTTCATTTTTTGAGTTTTAGTTGTGCACTTCAAGTTTTGTCCCTGCGCATCTCAGTTTCAAGGTAGTAAAGTTTGACATAAAGCATAGGAACGAGTTCCTTTTTCCCTAAATTTTGTCTAAGTGTCAAAGTTGCATGGAATCTGCCAAGTGTCATCAGTCGAGACAAATTTTATTATTTTTATAAGTTGCTCAAAATGTGCCACTTGTCTAGTAATAATTCAGCAGAGCGTGATAAGTGTCGGCATCCATGTTTCAAATTTATTTTGAGTTTTGAAAGCTTCTTTTGATAAGTTTTTATCAATGTCAAGAAAAAGGCACCAAGTGGAAACTGTGGAAGTTTTCAATTGGTTTTTATAAAAGCAACAGAAGATGCCATATATCCCTAGCTGAAGAAAGCGAAAGCTGCCACGTGTCAACATCTGAAATATCTTCATTTTGTTTCATCAATAAGTAAAGATTATCGTGGGTCTTGGGTTTTGTTTCTGAGGCAAATGGAAGCCACCATGTGTTGCCATCCATGTAAATATGAAATGAGGCCCTAATGTTTCTATATTATAGATAGAGTTATGTAGAGACCAACACGCATCACCTTCCATAAGATTTTCAAAAGGTAGGTAAAAGCAACAAAGACTGCCACATGTCCTTTATTAAATATGTGTGGAAAGTGCCACCTATCCCTATTCCTTTTTTGAATTTGTTCGAGCGAGAAGTGTTGTGGGTCCCATTCTCTATAAGTTGTTAAAGTTTTGAATAAGCAGATTGTGACAGATGTCAAAGACGGAACACTCCTGGGCAAAGACCTAGTAAAGAGTATAGGTTATGTGGAAAGTGCCGTGTGTCTTTAGTAAATGCTGTAGAACATGCCAAGTGTCTCATTTTTTGGTGCCTCCTAAATAATAAGAAGGTTTTCAAGTAGATTAAGTGAAGTGGCCAAGTTTCCTCCCCCGTTTCACAGTGGGAAGCGTCCTGTGTATCTATTTCAGCTAATGAACTTGTAGGGAGACAGAACGTTTCAGATCTAAGAAATATCTTGTGTTAGACACTTCCATTTTAGTTAGAATTTAGTTAGGCCATTGGATTGGGAATGTGCATGAAATCTAGAGCTAGTCTGATGCTATAAATAGGGGTGTAGAGATCACTAGAGGATCATCAAAAGATAGAGAGAATTTTTTGCAAGATATTATTGTCAAGAAGTTGTGACGAGGAATATCATTTGCCTTTGTTCTATTTTATTGAGTTAGAAAGTTTGTATAAATGTGCATGTCTCTATGCTTTTTATGTGACTGGAAAATTAATAAGAAGATTGAGTTCTGTGCTTTTGTTGATTTTTCCGTGTTATTGCAAAATCGTCTAAGTTGTGAGCCTTTGATTCTATCTAGTTTCATCTTTTACATTGATCATGGCTTGTTTGCTCTTTAACGTAATTGAATCCCAAAGATAGATTCACTATGATTTGAGAATTAAGGGTCAAATTAAATTTAGGTGCATCACCATAGTTAGATTTTCTTTTGTTGAATTAGTGTTTCTATTTAATTCATATCCTTTTTTCCCCAAAATACTTTTGAGATAAAGAAGAGCCAGCTTCTTTAAAATCTAGAGGTCGTTTCAGGTTGCAAGTCCCACATTCCTGAAACTTCCCATTGTTGGTGTTGGAAACAATGAAATTTTAATCATCAACAAGTTACATATTTAAAAATAGCTACAAGTTTAATTGAAATTCTATATTAATTTATTATAGTATAAGAGGGATTATATTAATAAATGTTCATGTTTCTACATTACAAATTTAAAATTTCTCAGTTTCAAAAATTTCAAATTTCTCAATTTCAAAAATTTCAAATGGTACAAAGGTTTCAAATAGAATCTTGATCTATCTATAGTAATGTGATTCATCTCATGTTGCATGTTGGACACATTAGATTTTAATGACACTCAACATCTATGGTTACACTTTAGAAAGCCATATTTGGTGGTTGCACCCATTCTTATAACATGTTTGAGTCTAATGTAATTCAATTTTTATGGTTAGAGTTTAGTGATCAACATTTGGTGGTTTCACCCCTTAAATTATTTAAAACAAATAGTCTAAACATTCATATTATAGTTGGAGCATAATATCTTTCCATCTCAAGGGATTTCACTGGTTTTCAAAATAAGACTTGATCAATCTCAGTTTACCATAGGTTTAACATTTCTCCAAATGCCTCAACAAGGGAGCACAAAATTATCCACTCTCATGTTTTATGGAATCTAAAATTTCATATTTTTTAAGGTGCATACTTTCCTTGATCTCTTTTTAAAATTTTAAATTTCAAGTTTTAGATTTTTAATTTTTAAATATGGATAATAAATACTTTCAATGACATTTTTTCAAATTTTTAATTAATTCACCTTGTACAATCAAAATTCACATCAAATGGTAAAGTGTGTATGCACACATAAGTTCAAATATCCTTTAATCTACTAATTTTACTTCATGGAATCACTAACATGGGTAAAATGTAGGCACTCAAATTTAATCATTAAGGTGTTTGACAATGTTTAATCTCTACATCCTTACCTTACATGGCCTATTTTCCATTACAATAACTTACAATCTATATGATATTCTTCACTATTATTTATACTATCCAAGAATTACTTGAAATACCATACATTCATCCCTATTATAATTAAAAGTTTCTATCAACCAAATCTTGAGATTATATATAATTTTGGGATAGGACCTCACTAGGCCAATCGATCCATATTGCAACATATTCCCCCATGTTCTAATGGTAAATTTTAAATATTAATATGTTTAGTATTGAATATACCAGGATTTTATAAATGTAATTTAATGAAAATATTCTAAATATTCCTCTATAAAATCACATCAAGGCCTCTCAAGCCATCATCTAGATAACACTTAGAAACTCCATTGTACATTTAGAAAATAGGAATTGAACTTTCAAATTCAAAATTTAAATTATTTTAATGGTCATAAATCAAGTCTGAAGTTATTTTATTGGAGGTCAAGGGCACTCATTTTCAAGGATTCAAGTCAATACGTCTAGTTATATTCCTATATAAAATGTCAAGATCCACAAACTCAATCTATGAGGGAAAACTTTTGTCACCAAATATTCCACCCTATATATGGATTTTCAAGCCTAATCTAATATTTGGGAAACATTGGAATACCTCTAGGCTTAGTGGTTACTTATAGTAGAGGTAAACCTCTAAGTTTAATGGCTAGCTACCTAAATTTCTCTTTGCTTGCCTATCACCTACACTAATTTCTTTCTTGGATGAAAAGGGTTATAATTAACATAAAAATAAAATACTCTAATTTGGTGGTACACCAAAAATATCTCCACTAGACTACCATACAATGGCACTAAGAAACATGACTCACAAGACTAGTCTCAAAATCCTGAATTTCTCTAACATTTGTATTTAAATCATGAAGGTGACATGCATTGAGCTATTCAAGGTGAGTGAACCAAAGGTTAGATTGCATAAAATAAGGCTACTAATTACACATAAAGATAGACAAATGCACTTTACTACACTTCATGTGAACTGTTAGAGGGGGAACTACTTGCATCAAACATGGAAGAGTTGAGAGAAAATATAGATAGATACTAATCACTTGACCTTTCACTATACACCATTTCACACACTTAGATAAGATAGCTTATGAACTACAAACTAGATTAAAAATTCTTATTTCAAAGGAAAAATATATAATCAAACCATCAAGGCTTCACCATACTAGGTGTGGATTCTTAAATAAAATCCAAAATGGCTTGCATTTATAGAACATGTGAGAGGAGAGAGAAGAAGTAAAGCTCAAGGGTCACAAGAACAAGTGTTAAGTGATGAGTACTAATTACATTATATAAAAATGGAGTGGGGAATAGACCATAGAGGTCTTCTTGAACAAGTGTCCATTTAAAACATGAAAAACTCCTCAAACAGGTGTAGAGGCCCTTCAACTACCTTCATGATGAGGCATCTCTTGACTCCTCGAAACTAGACTAGGAAAATTTTACACATTTGCATTGTCTCAGGTGGGTTGAAAACAAGGTTTGATAGTCATCAAATGCCTTCTTCATGACACTTATGCTCACTGTCTGCAATAATTTATTAGTCTTCTAGGCATCATTATTCACATTTTTCATCTAAGTGTCCTTTAGTTTCTCAACCAAATCCATGTAATAGGTTTTATAACACCTATTGAAGACCTATTTTCCTTCCACTCCATCAGGTAGACTATAAAAATATCCATAATTTGACTTCTCATCTTCTCAATTAGCAACCACTTCATCTTTTTAGTATTTGTCCAAGACTGCCTATGATGAATGATGTATCCAAGTTTTTTATTTTATTTTATGTGGAGAGAGATGAATATAGGGAGTTAAAATAATTCCTTATTGACCTCATCTAATGTTTCTCATCTGCCAATTCCATTTTCGACCTACAAAACAATAAAAAATATACAAAAAGACCTTGAATTTAGCTTGTTCGTACAAGTAGGGTAAAAAATAATTTGAGTGGGAAAGAGAAAATGATATTCTTCAAGAGATAAAAACAATTTCCAAGCCATTTGACCAATTTTAAGTGAATATCCATATATTTCTTCTCCATTGGGTTCTAGATAAGGTTTTAGAAGGTTTTACTTTGTAGGGATGATTCATAAAATATTGAAGCTCAATCTATGAAAAAATGCAATGGAAACCAACTATAATACCCTAATAAACCACCCCTAGATCCTTGGCATACCATGCAGTACCTCTGTATAGGTATGAACACTTGAAGATGGCCTATTGAGCTTTCACTAGCATTTTTGGTACCCCTATCAAGAGTTTAGGCTAAAAGTGATCCCTCTTTGTAGTCTCCTACAAATTGATGGTTCCAAAAAATATTATACCTCTACATTAATTATCTCAACTATATTAGAAAGGTTCCATGGTCATGTGAATGAATTTGGACCCTTGTAGTGTTTAGGCCTAGTTTTAGGCCTAATAAGCCTAATTGTGTTTCATGCCCTATTACCACCTCTGAGTGGTTTCCCATGAATATGAGTGATTAATAACATTTTTTCATGTTAAAAACAATTTTACACACCATTCTATAGTGTTCCAATACTTTCCATCTCATCCCCTTACCATTCACTCACCAAACCTGTAGGGTGGTCTTGATTGGGAGTCCCATCTATTTAATATAAAATATATGGCATATCCCCTATTTGATTTTATAACAGATGTTATGTATGTATTAAATAGGTTTTATTACCTTATATACAAATTTTGGAAGCTAGATCAGCTCTATAACACTCTCAATACTCCAATACCTAAGATTAGCTTGTAGCCTTAATGACTATATGCACAAATGAAGGGTTGGGCTTGACTATAGGTTGAGGTTTTAGTTAAAAATATCTATTTATTTTCCTTAAGAATCATATGAAAATGATATAACCACTATGAGATTTGTCTCACTCATATTCATCCATTTCTATACCTCTATCTATTAGCCAATACCTTCTATTAGCACAAGTTAACTTATGACTGTGATAGACCAGAGGTGCCTTTCTAAAGAATACATGGGATTATTTTAGGTAACAATTTTTACTTTAGTACTATGTTTTTTTCTCCTAGTTCCATCATAAAGTCATCAGGTGATGTCTAACTTGAAATAACAACCAGACCTATAGGGCATGTTTTCAAACGCTCACATCAACACTCTATGGGTTTGTAGTCAAATTATAGATCATGTTTGGGAATATATGAGACTTTTAGGTGTTTTTATAATTTTATTCATTCCTTGAAATACTCTTTAATACACCAAAATCATTTCACAATTATTTGAACTCAAATCTTGTCTTAGGGCTATGCTCATCATTCAAATTACCTTTCTCTTGACACTAACATGAGGTAGTCTGTCTACTATAGAAGACTATAGATACATGTAGATGTGCATTAGGTATATTTTGAACATATCCTAAAGGTGATGATGTATGCATGCCTACTTTGTTTCATTTTCAATCTTACTTAAAATTTACAACAATGCATAATTTAGGCCAAAATCACTTAAACATGCTAAATGGTTCAAGCTTGTCGAATACAAGTGCCGATTTAGGATAATGTATCCCTAACTGAAGCAATTAATTTTATTTTATTACTAAATTTTCTCAAATAATTATAAAACAAAATGGTGAAACTCACTTGGGTGCTTTGGATTACTCTTCTTTACCAAATTCTGAAGCACAAGGCATGTGCATGTGTTATTTTGTGTCGACAACATCCTGAATGGGATATTGGTTTGTACACAACTAACATAATCTTATAATCTAATCTAGTCAAATTACAACCTAATAACATGATAGTCTGATTAGTTTGGTTAATTGTGTACCAATTTCCAAATAATTTCACTAAAATTTATTAATCTTACTTAAGTAAATCAAATCAAATTATGAGCTTAAGTAAGAATTCCATGGAAGTTATTGAATATTTATTTATTTTAAATTCATTCCTATTATCTACATCACCTAATGACATCATCTATTTGGTAGCATCTACAAGCCATAAATGCAACAAATATCAAGTTTATGGCCTCCCATGCCTCTTTAATGCCACTTCCAAATATTTATGAGGGCATTTATGATTTGAACCTCCAAAATTAAATGGATTCTTAGACATACGTATTGATCTTAAGAAGGATGGTCATAATTAATTCTGATCAATTTCAAAAATATATAAATAGGAGGCCCTTCGCTCACATTTTTAAGATTCATTTATGTAAACTTATAATTTAGGATTCCTTCTACAGGCCATTTTTGAGCAGTGTGATAATTATTTATTTTTAATAGTATAGATTCATGATAGGCATATCATTGGTTTCCATATCACGAGCCTAGTTTAGTTGGTGTTCTTAAGATGATGGAGGATCTTTACATTCATCATTGTTGAAGACTTGAGCACCAAATCAAGCGGACAATCACATTTTTAGTCACATTTTTGTGATGGGAAGCTCTTGGGAAGGCAATAAGTATGTGTTTTATTTAATTTCTCTTACTTATCATTTGCAAACACCTTGTTGAATAGGTTGTCTTAGCTTGTTAGTTTTTTATGCATTTTTTGTGTTTTTCATGACTAGTGCTTGGTCTAATCATCTTTGTAATCCATCTCTATAGGTATGTGAATCCTTATACCCCTAATCCCATGCTTATATATTCTTCATGTATGTGATATCACCTTTAGTCCTATGTGTTGATATATAGTTATATTTTCCTTATGTCAAACCCTAATTGTGTTTTTGACCAAAAGATGACCCTTGAAAAAAAGGTTAATATTTTAGGTTGGACAACCCCAATCACTTACTGCTTAATGTTGAGCATCATATACATTCCAATTCTTTGAAGAGGGATCAGAATGCACATAGTATCCTACTTACATGTGTCTACATAATTTTTATCAATCTAGAATATAAAACAATGATTATATTTTAATACTTGGCACCATGCAATTTTTACATTCACATGTATTTGAACTTAGATCTAGGGATTTTATTTTAAGGTTTTTTCATATTTTAATGTGTTTGTGATAATGTCTCAAAATACTACTCATGGATTTCTCAAGTAGCAATCAAATAATTTCCAAGTGATCAAGTTGTGACCAAGTTAGTGATAACCTTAGGATTGGCTTGTATATATAGTCGGCTCTTTATCATTTCCCACTATGACTAAATGATGAAACATTTTTATGTCAATTTGGTGGAGATTTATAAATTTGAAAAATAGTTTTTGAGTGATCTTGGACATTGTTGGCATAGGCAACATTATTGGTAACTGTGATTGTCTAACTGTTACCAATATTATCCTAGGAGTGAAAATCAGTTGTTTGAGATATTTGGAAGGATTTATTAGGAATATGGAATATTTTTATATAAGATAGGCTGATCCTAAATAGGTTTATCTAGAAAATAGAGTTAGAAAAGAAAACAAAGGTTAGATATATAGGGAGAAAGTGTGTACACGTGTCAAAAGCATACCCAATGTCTAGTTATGTCATAGTGTGTCAAAGTTGATATTTGGGTGCCTACATACATATTTTTTAAATATATTTTTATAAAAGGTGACTATATATATATCTATCTTGAGGCATATATCTTGGATTTGCTATATACTTCATCTATTGAAGGGTTTTATGTTGATTAACAAATTTATCATTGTATTCACAAATTTCTTATTAATTGGTCATAAATAGATTCAATCTAGATATAACAATATGTTAAGATTGAAAAATATTTTAAAAAAGGCCTCTACATTCTAATGTGTCCCCAACATATTAAATTTTTTTTATCACCTTATTCAAGTAAGATTTAATTATACAATCAACATAATGTCAAATTTAAGGTTAGCTATTTTTTCAACATACTCGCTCAACAACAATATTATAGTGGCTTTTCCCACCTCCTTATATATCAATGTAGGATAGAACTCTCCACATAATAATGCAAATAGTCAACATAAAACATATGCTATAAATATTTTTAATACTTGATATCTATCTATATTGGAAAGTTTTTATCACCTTATCTAAGTATGAAGAAAAACTATCTTATAAAAGTCAAAAGGATGTCAAATTTAAGGTCAAAAATTCTATAACATATTCACTCAACAATAAGATTGCACATGCTTCTCCCACCCCTTATCAATAAATATATATAGGCTATACCTCTCCTCATAATAATATAAATATTCTCTAAAAAAGCTATATCATAATTGTTTTTAACACCATTCATATCATACTACATTTCATATATTAAATTACAAATAAGAATTTCTTTAATGTTATTCATGAGATAGTAGTGTAGTGATAAGAGACCCAAGACCCAATGAACATCCCAGTAAAGAAATTGTAAGTGTCATGATGTGGAGTTATTACTTGATGTTCAAATGAATAATATAAAAGATAGTATAGTGGGTCCATTTATTACTATATTTTTGTCTAAAAATATGATATTTAAACTTCCAAAATGATGATGTAGTTCCTTAAATATCTATGATGTAAATAATTTTCACAAATTAAGAATATTAAATATTAAATGAGAAAGATAAAACTTATATTAAATTTGAGCATTACATTTTTATAGTACCCTACCCACTCATTCTTCTACTCCAAATGAGAAAATATGAAATATATACATGGTCAAATAGATTCGTCACTCCTTTTCCATTTCCACGGTTGATAAAAGACTACAAATTTCCAAAAAAACCTACAATGATAACTCTTATAATACTCTAGTGATATATATTTTATAAAATATTTTTGTGTAAAGTGAGTGAGGGGGATAAATTAGGGAAGATATTTTGACATATATCTTAAAAGTTTGATTAAAATGTAAAGCAAGGAGAGAATCTTTAAAGACCACTATGATGAATAAATGACATGAATCCATTTAATAAAAAATAATATTATGTTTAAATATAATATTAGATTGCAACATAATTTTTAAATAAAAAATAGTATCAAGATTATAAATAACTTTTTCTATTCATTATTAGTCCCCAAGAGATAATTAAAGCATTCAATTTGTTTTAACCTCTGATTAAAATTTACATCCTCCACCAATCAAAATTCATTATTGTTTTCTGCATTAGAAAATTTGTAGGTTTTCAATAGTCAACTTGCATATTTTTTAACAGGAAATATGAAAAAAAACAATTATAAGTATTTTGATTGGTTAAAATTATGGCATGTTATTAAAGGGAAGAGTGTTGATTTCAACCACACTACATAGAAATAAATGCATATCAATACTTGCTACTCAGAAACATAGAATACACATAAATTAGAATAAAAAATATTTTTTAGTTTCATATTTTTGTACATCATGATGAATATCTGGGTATGGGCTCCATAGTATGAGTATGGGCCACAAATTTTTAGGATTATGTATTAACTTCTTACACTAATAGTCTGGCAACCTTGCCTACACATGCCATTGGAATTTGGATTAATATTTTAGGTGCATTTAATATAATTTATTTGTGTTGGTTGAAACTAACAGACATGGTGATGACACCTGTGGAAGGAGCAAGGATTATAATTCATCAACAAAGCTATTGAATGAAAAATAGGCATATAGCTCAAAAGCTCATAATAAAGAGGACTACCAAGCCCTGCCAACAAAGAAGCATTCCAAATCTCAATGTAATTATTGGTATTAATAAACTATAGGCATGCAAATGTTGAACACAACCATCTGGTGAGAATTAGCAGGCCTTCCAAATTTTCATGGTGGTGAGCAGTAGCAGGCCTTCAAGATCTATGTGGTGGGGAGTTGTAGTAGGCCTCTTAAGCAAGTAAAGAGGCTAGTGACCAATGTTGATCATTTTTATTCTTCCATGTTGATGTCCATTTCAGTCACTATATCTTACAAGATGGAATAGAAATCTCATCTGCACCAAAAGATATCACTTTATAATACAAGCCAGGGCCACCCTTGATAAAATATGTTCTTGTTACAGAGATTTTGTTAGGTCCTCTTCATCAAGGTTAGATTTATTTGTATCTCCTTATAGTCATATAAAGTCTCAATATTGGTATTTTTAGTGGTTTGTGACACCCTATCCATAGGTCCTTTTTGCGTGCTCTTATGACCCTTCTAGACACCTTTTTGCTCATTATCAGTCATCCAAAAAAAATTGAATGATCATTCCACCTCAACCAAGATGTATTCTCCATGCCAATCATATTCCCCTAGGTCTTGAGCCTATAGGATAGGAGTTCCATAATTGGACTATAACACCAGACCCTAAGGTGTCCTATTTTTGATGCTTATAACCTTTTGCACTTTAAGCCCCAATAGTTATTTTCATCCAGTCTTTATCCTTAATTAGGTAAATTTAGTACAAATACATCTAACTCATGACCAATTATTCCCTACAAAATCCCACTCTAATCTCGTTTACAAAGAGAGGTGATAAAGCTTAAAAAGCAAGCAAGAATACAAATAAAGAATGAAGGAAAACTTCTCTATTCTCTACATACAGTCACCTAACATAGCTGCAAACATACTCAAACCCTCATACCAGTCTTTAGCCACCCTAGACACTATCAAATTAACTTTTTTCATCTACATCACACTATTGCACAAAACCACATTAGGTGGGAGAACTACATATGGCTTGATCCCTTTTCAGAGTATTGGTAAGTAAACAATGTGTCCACACAAGGGGTGTGGATTACATGTTTAGTGCATCTTAAACACTAACCCCCCCTTTCTCAAGTAATTCAAATATGTTTTAATCAAGCATGATGGAGGGTTAGGTTTTGAAAATTAAATCAGATCTATAATGAGTTATTTTGATAGCCAATACTAATTTTTTCATAGGTAGGCTCATACTAGCATAACACAAAAACCCAAAAAGTTTCAGGTCTCTGTGACTAGCTTGGATAATAGTGATAGGATTGGACTACACCATTAGACGCTAAAGTGTCTTGTTCTTAATGCACCTATCCTTTCACTGAACAAAATCTAGATTCAGGTTTTTGACACTTTCTAGTCTTGTACAACTAGTTTCAATCTCTATATCATCCATATCAGTCTAATTTCAAGGAAAGTTATATTTCTCCTTATTTATTTCTATTTCTAGAAAGGTTAAAAAGGTAAACAGTTTGCACAAATCAAGATTGTATTTTTTGCCATATTTTATACTAATTTATTAATCCAAACTCTTAACTAAAATAGGAATAAAAAACCATTATTAGCAAAAAAATTAAATCATATAGTGAACTTGACTTACTTCGTTTGTGCATAAAAACCCTTAAAACCCTAGGGAAAATTCCTCAACGATTTTATCAATATTTTTTAAATTTTTTTCTTGCATATATAAATCAAAATTTTACATTTAATTTATAAAAATTTACAATATTAATTTTAAAAATTATTTCTTTCAAATCCTAGTTGAACTTATTAGGTCCCCTTGCTTCTTGAGGTATCACCTTACATGTTTGTTAGCTTTTAGGACTTTACATTTCCTTTATTAAGTACTTGTCTTCCATCACATCTTTCTTATTACAACTTATTGTAAAAAAATCAATCCATTTTCAATTTGTTTTCCTACTTTAGCAATGGCCTAATATACCAGTTTTGATGAAACTCAGAAGAGGGAACTTCAAGACCTTTTAACTAAAAATATTGATATATAAGATGATATGATTAAAATACTATAAGAAGAACAATACAAATAAAAAAATGGTCAGTCCTCTTGTACCACTGAATAACCAGTTGTAAATGACACTATGGGGGCAACTATATCTCAACAACCCCCTATAGTATCCTAACCTTTCTATATGGCACCACTAGTTATGGCTAATACATCTTCACCTCGTGATGTGGTTACCCTTGTGTAAGAGATAAAATCTCTTCAATCCAAGGTGTTACATCTTGGTCAAGGT
This sequence comes from Torreya grandis, assembly GCA_037957365.1. Taxonomy (NCBI): domain Eukaryota; kingdom Viridiplantae; phylum Streptophyta; class Pinopsida; order Cupressales; family Taxaceae; genus Torreya; species Torreya grandis. Next base: position 118,112 of record JARHVA010004158.1, read on the forward strand.
GCCTCCTGACTAACATAAGCTTATAAATCTTTTGCTCTACTTCATACACCATTAGCATGCCATATTGCTTCTACACCCTTGCCACTAGGTTTTATTCAACCCAAGCTCACTCTGTATGATGGCAAGGGTGATCTAGAAACACACTTGATAGATTTTCATTCAACATGTTTGGACTATGTGCCAAATGCCTGGTTACTAACCAAGTTATTTCCATGAATTTAAAGTATTATAGTTTATAATGGTTCTATAGTCTATCGAATCATTTGATCGAAGCATTCAATCCTCTATCTGATAGGTTCCTAGCTCATTTTAGCATTAGCATATGTGACAATTTTTATTATTCTCAATTTTCATAATAGAAACAAAGGTCAAATGAGAATCTCATAGATTATGTTTTTAGATATAAGATTATCTTAGCCAAAATGACTAGCCCCATGGCCGATCAAGAATTATAAGATATATTCAAACAAAGTCTTTTTCTAGCTTTTCATGATTCAATAATGTTCAATAAGCTTTTTCCTTCACTGAGTCATGTCATACACTAAAGGAAAGGGAAGTCAAATTATTTTGAAGGGGCAAACTCAAGTACAAAAGCATATCAAAAACAACACACACGAGTAATAGAAAAGTCCCATACAAAGTAAAGGTTAATGATAGAAAAAGTCAAAATAAACCTATATTTGATGGTTTTTTAGAGCCCCTTCAATGAGTGGTTTTATTAGTGCCTCCTCAGAGAGCCTTTACCAATCTACTCGGATCTCTAGCCAGAGTTTTATAGTAGCTATTGGAATGCAATATCATATCTCTCCCTCCTATTTAGAAAGATGATACAACAAAACCTCTTCTACATGGATATAATCAAAATGCATTCTAAAATTTTCATAGGGCACTATGCCATATAAAAAATAGATGCATTATTTTATGACATAATATAAAAGACTTGATAGATAGAAACCTAATTGATCTTGGCACTCCAGCTGAGCCTCTTCAAGTAAAGAAAACATAGGACAAGACTCTAAATTTTTTCTCAGATCCTTTCCCATAACATTCTAAACAAGAGATAGAGGGAACATCAGGTGATCACCATACATATCATGAAAATCCTCCACCAGCTACATACCAAGTACCTTTAGTTAAGTCACATCCTTTGAGCAACATGATTAATGTGTATAATTCTAGAGTTTCAGTGAGACCTTCGATTTCCTTTTTAGAGTATAAGATAGTTGATGATGATTCATATTACTATGCACTCTTTATCAAAGCCTAAATTGATCACCATCCCATTCTTAGTGTTTTCATAGATAATGGATCCAGTGTGAATATGTGAACTATGACATTACTTCAGCATTTGGGATATTCAAAGCATGATATTGCCCTTGTTGGCCCAAATTGCAATGGACATAATAAAAAATTATATTATGGCAAAAAAATTTACACCAAAATTATATTATATTATTTCTAAAATAAATATTTATAAAGCACACAAAAAGCTTTATAAGCTTTTCACGGGTGGTTAGGGGTTAAAACCAACTTTCTCATGAACCAACAATTTATTTAAAATAAAGCATAAAAGTAAATTAAATAGAAACAATACTAAATTTTAATATAATGAAATAAACTAAATTTGGATCATTAAATGACCTAAAAAACTCCCCTTTTGATCCAAAGGGGTATAGAAATACTATAGCAAAGAACTATGATTCATCTAAGTAGACTCTACCGTAATTACAACTAGTACATTGTGGATCCTAGACTGATCCACAACTCGATCATCCCTACATTGTTGTAGAACATGATCATAAAGTATCCAAATACATCTATCCTCACACAAAATCCATCCTATACGTTATTTCCCTTTGTAATTTATATGGCACATCTCAAAATGATGTCCAACAATCACCAACATCTCTCATAGGCCTTTGTTCAACACTAACAATGCTAGCAACACAATGCTGAATCATATCACACATCACTGATGACTGAGTAAAAAAATAATATACAATATCTTCTCCCCTATCATACAAGAGGTGAGAATCCATGCAATAAATAAACCAAGTATAACTCATTGAAATGCTCCACATCAAATATCATATCAACACTAGATCTATGAAAGAAAAGTACATAAGCCAAAAAATGTAGCTACATCAAATCCAAATCTTGAACCTAGCAACTCACATAATATAGGTGTGTCACTATCTCAGAATATAGTCATGAGCTACAAAGCAAGAAACCTTGTAGTCATCCCATTCATCAGAAGAATATGTAGAAGAATAGATAGAAGAGGAGCTATAAGAATGACCAGAGTGACTAGAGTGATCAACAACGTTACTTTTGCCTTATGTCAATGTCAAGAAGACCTCCTTTTAGAGGGGAAATCTATAGAGAGATGTCCTATGCCACCACAATCATAACCTATTCTATTACATCCACAGAACTAGAGGAAGAATAACCACATGAATAAAAATGCATGTGCTTGTGCTTGTGTCTATGTGAATGTTTGTGGTGATGCTCATGCTTTAGAGAACCATAATGATATCTATGTTTATGAGATCCTGAATGATCCCTATGTCCAGAATGATGCTTATGTCTCAAAGAACCAGAATGCTACTTATGCCTAGAAGTGTGACTCTAAGAGTGTCTCTATTTATCTTTGTTGGGCTTTATGTTGAGTGAGAAACTCACAAATGGAATCAAAAGTAGATTTGTTAAGCTTATCACTAAGCTGTAACATTTCCTAAAATTTCTTATAGCTAGGGCTAAGACCATTAAAAATAATATAAATGAGCATTTCATCATCAATTTTTTCATCACTGGTGCCATATTCTTGTTTCAGTTCTTAGTGTGTGACACATACTCTGAAACATCTTCATCATCAATGAGTTTAGTATTGAGAAACTACATAAGGAGATCAATTTTTTTGTAAGTAGGTTTTTTATCATAAAAGTCTTTTAGATCTTTACATGCTTTCCATGCTTCAGATTTGATAGCTTCAATGTGAATTATCACTTATGCACTGCAAGTGGATTTTAACAATGTAAGAGCTCACCTATCATGTTTGTGAAATTCTACAAGTTTTGTGGCTTTAGTGGGAAATGTTGGTTTTTTTTAAATAATGTCCCATAAGTAATTGAATATTAATGTGTTTTCTATTTTAATTGACCATTCTTTATAGCTCTTAGGAGTTAGGTGTCCAATGTTAGAAATGAGGCTCACAATTTTAGCCATGATGCAGAAAAGTAAGGAATGTTATCGAGATCTTTCCTTTACCTTAAAAATAGATTCCATTTTAAAAATGATCCTTAGACTGATGATAGAATATATGTTCTTTGAAAATACAAGCATAATGAAACATGAAAAACCTTACATTTAGAAGGTGTCAGTTTCAACTAAAAATGCACCTTGATACATCATTTGAAATATATTTATTTGAAAATATCATAAAAGGAAGCATCTAAACATAAATTTGATCACTCCAATGTATCTGGAATGCCAAAAATTATGAAGATTTCCTAGTCACATCACCACCTTCATAGACAAGAAGATGTACAACTAGTGTTTGCGAGAATGATGACTTACACCATTATGTCTTTGTACGAATCAAAAAATATTCTCAAAAGAGAATATTCCTCCAAAATATTCTCAAAAAAATAATATTCTTTCAACCCCTGACCTCCCCTTTTCAAATCACTTCACAAAATTAAGCTATCAAAGTGCTCTATGAGCATTTACAAGTTTATAAAGATAGGAATTACTATATAAAATTGAATGTTTCTTATATGAAAAAAATATTAATCTACTTGGGTAAATAAATTAATTTTTTCCCATGAAACTGTTTTACCAAGTAAACATTTAAATCTTTTTCTAACGTTGAATAGCATATAAATCCTAAGTATTTACCAAACTCTAGAAAAGACTTTACAAAATCAAATATTTATCCTAAAACTTCCAATGCCAGACTTCCAACACCTTCCTGGAACATTCCAATGCCAAATCTGATCTAGGGAATTTTAATCCTCTTCAGGCACTCTAACTAAGCCATACAAATCTGTACAGGACCTTATTTTTGCATATATAGATTAGTTTGTGACTTTAAAAGAGAATTTTGATAAATGAAATTTGATTTTTATGATGCAAGGCCGTACTTCTACAATTTTGAGCCATAGAACTCTGTTTTTCATCTTGAAAAACTTCTGAGATGCATTGAGATTTGATAAATGGTCTTCAGGAACTTAGATTCATTTCAATAAATAGGTAGATCAATTTGTCAGATAAATGGAAGCTATTTTATCCAAACACATGCATATCTAGAATGGAAAGGCCGTAGAATGCATATATGTGCTGTAATTTAATTTTCCAACTTGAAAAAAAATTCTAGATGCTTGATGGTATTGAAATCTGATCTTAAGAGACTCAAAAGATACAAAAACTTGTTAAATGAATTAAATGGAGTTTGAATTCATTTTTAACATTTTATAGAGACTTCTAGGTCCATCAAAGCCATACGAATGGATTTTTAGCAAATTTTGGGGTTTGAAAAACAAATCTGGATCACTTTGGCTTAAAATTCCAATCTTGAATGTTTAAGATGGTATTTTGATACACTACCAGGGAGTAGGAAAAACTTCTCCAATTATATGGCCTTACACATGATATTTTCCCAAATTTTTACAGACTTTATAATGTAAAATTATTTGAAAAATTAAAATATTTTAATAATTTCTCAAAAATTTCAACATTAGACAAGTATGAAAAGAAAGGGAAAACTTAAAAAAAAGGCATACCATATACTATTCAACCAAATTTTAAAATTTGATTTCACGTGATACTTTTCATTCCATGTGAATCAACTTTTCACTTTGCCTCCCCCGTATTCGCCTTGATTCAACCAACCATGCTCTAATACCACTATTGGCCCAGATTCAAATGGAAATAATAAAAAATTACATTATGATAAAAAAATTTTACACCAAAATTGTACTGTATTATTTCTCAAATCAACATTTACAAATCACGTTAAAGGCTTTATAGGATTTTCACAGGTGGTTATGGGTTAAAACCAACTTTCCCATCAACCAATAGTTTATTTAAAACAAAGCATAAAAGTAGATTAAATAAAAACTATACTAACTAAATATTAATCTAACAAAATAAACTAACTTTCGATCATTAAACGACCCGACAACCCCAACAAACATAGTTATCAGTAGATTCAGTAGGCATATATAGAGTTCATTGGGTGAGATTGTACATCCTCTATAGATTGGTCCAGCACATGTGGCCACTCCATTTACTATTATTCCTAGTGAAGGAGTATTCTACATGTTTCTTGGTAAACCATGGATCCGTAAAATTCATGCAGTATTATCTAAATTTCACAAATATATGAAATACATTCACATTATTTAGTTTGTTATAGTTGGTAGAGTTCCATATGAGTTACCACTCCCCACTTTAGAGCCATCTCCTACACTATAGTAACCAGTTTCATCTCATCTACCAGTTATAGTTATTCTTCATGTTAAGGTTCAGATACAGTTAATGCCTCCCTCGCTAGTACAGAGAACTCATACACTTCCATGGAGGTCTCTCTTAAAGCAACCACTACATCAATGACAATTTCAGGACTCTAGACAGTTTCTAGTTATAGTATTTAAACTCAGGGCAATATCATTGAGGTCTCATGCATCTACACACATAACCCATTTTTATAGAGCTTTTTATACTACTAGATGGGTCTCTAAGATCTCCATGGTTTCATCTACTTCTCAGAGTTACAGGGGGACCACACAGTTAATTTTCGTTATAGAGATTTTAGAGAACCTAAAACAAACATATCTTTCAAAGTCATAGTCTTATCCCTTCCATCATCATTCAAGATCATGCACGATCCCTCTCCTTGATATAGGATACCATGATAGGGAGTCTCTTATGAGAGTCATAAGTACGTATCATTTCTTTCTACTTACTTGTACATAATTTATCAGCTTACTTTCTTATACATAGTGTCTTTTTGCTTACTTGTACATAGCTTATTTCAAAATACCAAAAAAAGTATAACATGTCAAAAAACAAAAATATTCAAATAACTCAAAAAACCAAAAAACTTTTCAACTATATGCATTATCCATGCATCAAATTTCTACTACCATGCTAGATATACATTTTTTTGTTCTATTCTATTATTATTTTATTTATCTACATTATTATGCTTCACTTGACCTTCTTTGAGTGTGTGCAGTGACACCTAGATCTTTGATTGCTTCACTCTACCCATCGAGGGGGCATCCTACTTTTACATTTGAGACATACATCAACATATCTACCCACCAGGGGCATCTTCTACATGACTACACCATCTAGGTTGTCATTTCTACACCACACACTCTAGTTATCATGTTGATGTAAATTACTTACTAGCTTACATAGATTATTCTATCGACACTAACTAGTATATAATTCTTATGTATTTCTTTGCATCTACCTAGTATTGTAATACATGTTTTTCATAATTTTACTTCTTTCTTTGATCAATTAGATATGGTAGTATTTCCATCATTTACATGCCTTTATTTCTTGCTTTGAGTAGCTAGATGTGATTACATTTCTTAGTTTCTATTTTGTTACTTATGTGTTACTTAAGACATTTTCCAATGTCTTTTGATTGTACTCTTGTATGTGTTTGTGGCCCTCATGCCAATCTTGCTTGTTTGCCATTGTATGTGTATGTGGAAATTTTAATATGCCTTGTATGCTTTCTTTCCTAGTTTGAGTGAGATGTGCCCATGTCCCTTGGCCTCTTTTCTATGTTTTTTGTTTCTTTCCTTGTGTGCTTGTTTTTTTGTTTGATTCTTAGTTATTTGTAATTTCATGATCTACATCATGCATTATATTGCCTTATTAGATGCCATTATGGACTTCATGCTCCATCCCTCCTTAAAAAATAATCATATTTATAGTTTTAGTTCAATAGACTACACATACACATGATATTACATTGTTACATATATCTAAGCATACCTCTGTTGATCTAACAATCTCCAATAAAAACTATGCTATATATTGAGACATATTTTGGATTATCATTACTATATCATGTATCTCATAGAATAACACAATTGAAAGAATATTTCTTTTGAGTAAATTCATTGCAAGGTCTTCATTCCTACCCTCAAAATAGGGGGCGATAAATAGGAATTTTGTGATAGAGATCAAAGCCTTTTATCAATCAAAAATTAGTTTTTAGAACACTCAAAAAATCAATAAAAGTTCAAAACATGGATAATAGACCAAAAAAATAGTGATGAATACATAACAATCATAAAAAATAGTAAAGGACAAGAGCACCATAATTGGACAATAGTACTGGACACCAAAGTGTCCACTTTTTGGTGCTCCTATCCAAATAATTGAAATCCTAGAATTTTCAAAAATAGATAGAAAAGTAATGTCAATTACAATCTTTTTAGCTATAGTTTGGTTCACATTGGATAGTTTTAATATAATTTTAATCAGAGTATCTAGATATAGGAGGCATCATGCACGATATGATAGCTCCAGCTTCCAGTTTTGGATTAGGCAATTGGTACAACTTCTAGATCAAAATCCTTCTTATAGACACCAGTGATTAGAGGCAATGTGCATGACACATTTGAATTCTTTTCTTTCCAGTTCCTTATATCACCGAACTATTCTCATTAGGTGCATGCCTTATTCCATCTGCATGTGGTTGGCATCATTTTAGAGTGGCTTTCATATAAGCCTAGTTTTGAGTTTCAGAGTAGCTTTCATACAAGCCTAATCTCCACCTTTTGAAGTGGCCAAGATTGGCCTAGTTCTCAGTAAACATTCAGCGACCCATGCCACATTATCATATTATAGAGCATTCATGGGATTCATGAGCCATCACATATGATACACATTCATATCGATATCAGTTCATAGTTTCACTTAGTGGGCAATGATGAATCCAAAGGACTAGTTAGCCTATGTATTCTTAAGCCACCTACTCAAAGGGATTGGATATGTAGTCTAAACATTAATTAACACATGCATGATCACATAGCTTCACTACATAGTGGGCGATAATTGAACCAAAGGGCCAACATTTGTATTTTTCAGCTATCCTTGGGGAATTGAGCACTCAGCTCTGTTCATGACATTAATTTTGGTACAAAACATACCCAACATCACTCAGCATCACTGAACATCACAACAATTTTTGTATTCGTTTGCACACTCTACAAGGTGTATTCATTCCTTTCTCTTCCTCTCTATTTTACCCAGCCTTTATACGTGCTTATTTTAGACATAGCATGTCTAGTAAGAACTGATCTACTCCTTATTTTCTCTTATAAATTTATGCTTCACATTTGTGCCCTTTTTATGCACACTCAAAAGCACACATATTCATGGGCTTCACCTTTGGAGGTAAGTTTAGGTATGTTTTTTAGTTTTCCTTTATCCTAGTATTTCACTTTGTTATATCAGTAGAATACATGGAGAGTAAATGTAGTCATATAAAATGTCAAAATTGATAGTTTTAGTGTGGATTATGACACCCTATCCGTAGGTTCTTTTTGCATACTCTTGTGACCCTTCTAGACACCTTTTTGTTCATTGCTAGTCATCTAAAACTTTTTGAATGGTCATTCCACCTTAGCTAGTTTGCATTATCCATGCCAATCCTATTCCCCCATTTCTCGAGCTTGTAGGATAGGAGCATCATAATTTTAATATAACATTAGACCCTAAAGTGTCCCATTTTTGGTGCTCCTATACTTTTGCACTTTGAGAGCCTATAATTATTTTCATCTGATCCCTATCTTTAATTAAATTAGCTTAGCATAAATACATCTAACCCATTACCAATTATTTCCAATAAAATACCACTGAAAGCTCATTTATAAAGAGAGGTGACAACACTTACAAAGAAATCAATAATACAAACAAAGCACTTAATAAAACTTTCCTATTCTCTACATACAATCACCCAACACAGCTGTAAATATACTCAAACCCTCATACTAGTCCTTAGCCAGCTCAAACACTATCAAATCAACATTTTTTCATCTGCATAGACTATTGAACATAAACACATTAGGTGGGAGAACTACATATGGCTTGATCCCTTTTAGAAGTATTGGTATATAGCTAGCATGCCCACACAAGGGGTGTGGATTATATATTCAGTGCATCTTACACACTAACCCCCCTTTCTCAAGTGATTCAAGTATTGTTTTATCAACATAATGGAGGGTTAGGGTTTGAAGATTAAATTAGCTCTATAGCAAGTTACATTGACAACCAGTACTTAATTTTTCATAGGTAGGCTCATACCAGCATAACACAAAAACCCATAAAGTTTTAGGTCTTTGTGACTAGTTTGGAGAATAATAACAGGATTAGACTACAATATAAGACACTAAATTATTGTATTTTTTGTGTTCCTATCCTTTCGTTGAATGAAAACTAGATTCAAGTTCTTGACACTTTCCTAGTCCTACACAGCTAGTTTCAACCTCTATATCATTTTTTTCAATCTAGTTTCAAGATAATTTATATTTCTCCTTATTTATTGTTATTTTTAGAAAGGTATATAAATTACACAAATTAGGAATGTATTTATTTCCATATTTGGTACTGATTTACTAATCCAGAACCTTAACTAAAATAGGAATAAAACTTCATTATTCTAAAAAATGTTAAATCACTCCTACAAATATTATATAGATTAATATTCACTGAGACTCAATTTTTATTCGTATGGCTCAACTGTTGTTGTTATTGAACTTTCTGGATCTGACTAGGCTAAAGATTTGGTCTTCTTTGCATCATGCTTGAGCTCCACATTGTACTTGCCCTTACCAGTGCACCTCATCTTCCCTATCAACAATGATTTAGTCAAACCGTTTGGCACATATTTGTTCCCAAATCAAGTGCATGTTACTTCCTATCTTAGATCTTCACCCTCTGTATACATTCAAGCTCCCTACATTATATGGATTGCGGAGCTAAAATTTAGAGGAATCTAGGTCTATAAATAAAATTACAATGTTTGATCTGTAAATAATTTTTTGTTAAGTATATACATATAATTTTATTGATCTGTAAAGAAAAAATTATACTAAGGTTTTGATGAAAAAGGAGCTGGACGTGAGCATAAAAAGGGACTACAAAATTTGCATTGTAGTCTTACCTGTTAGTTTCATGTCAGGCAGTCATATGAGGGACTATGTGTTCATGGTGATGCAACACATTAAGATTGACTCTGACTCGACAATTTGCTGCTTGCCAAACCATATTTTGTTTAGGTTTATTCATTATTATTATTTAAGTTTATGTTATTTCTTTATTATTATAGTATTTTACATCAATATTGTCATTATACTTATTAGTATTGTCGATTCATGTTTTTTTAGTATTGCTTATATTATTATCAGTATGTTAATGTTTCAAATTAAAAATAGTCTTATAAGTTATATTGTCATCAAATATTTTAAATATTTCATCAAATTTTTGTATTAATGTTGAGAGTAATTATTTAAAATGTTTTTATTAAATCTGAATAAGTTATGTATTAAATGTAAATCTCATATGAATTACGATTAATTAACATTTTTTTTACATTTTAAAATAAAAATATCACATCATAAAAATTATGTCTATCTAAAAGGAACTTAATGCATAAGACCCTTATTTTAATATATGAATAAATTTCATGAATAGAGAGATAGCTTAGAAAAATAATTTAAATAAAATGCAACCTATGTTAAAGCCACATCATGACTTATAGAACATAGTTGCATATATTTTGACACTAAAATTCACATGTTAAATTTGATCATGATCAGGTTAAAGTGAGAGTGGGTGTAGATGCGTGTGAGCTCCCATCACCATAAAATGCATTCAAATGTACTCTCCAAATTGTCAAAGTATTCATATGACACGACACAGTGGTTTGAAATATTTGAATCCAAGTATTCTACCTCTACTAATATATATACCATGTGATTGTAAGACACGACATGGTTGACAGAAATATATATGCCATCTGAGAGTAGGTGTATATGCGTATGAGATCCCATCTACCGTAAAATGCATTCAAAATTACTCTTAACATTGTCAAAGTATTCGTAAGACACGACACGATGGTTTGAAATATTTGAAGCCAAGTATTCTTCCTCTACTAATATAGAATTTAATACTGTGAAATGCGAAAAGAAGAAGGCAAATTAATAAAAAATAAAATTATTCCATCAGCACATTACAATATTCCTCCCATTAAAAAGGTAGAGCAACTACAACACTATAAAATCATTTTCATTTTCAACATTAAACATTAATATTAATATATATATATATATATATATATATATATATATATATATATATATATATATATATATATATATATATATATATATATATATATATATATATATATATATATATATATATATATAATTAATATGGAAACATATGCAATTGAAAAGCCATTAATGTTTGGGCATCATTTAACAATATAGTTGTAAATGTTTTATTTCCCATTGTTACATCCAATGTAATTATTCTTTACATTTGGTGAGATACATTATCAAAAAAATGAAGGTTCTTATTTGATTTGTGATTAGAATGGATGTTGATACCAAGTGTTTTAAGAAACAAAATCTTGAAAATGTTCAACCCTAATATCTTATTTATAAGAAAAAACTTAATCTTTTATTTAAGATCCGTATTTAAATAAAAAGTAGGATATTCTGATTTATATTATGTTAAGTAGTTAAATGTTATTTCTCAAAATAAATCATCTTCACTATATTTTAGCATATTAATAATGGATGAAAAATAAGTCAGTCTTGCATAGATGGGTAAGGATGCATCAGGTAGTGTAACACAAAGTAGTGGATCCTTTGAGAAACTTTAATATGAAGATTTTGGTAAGAATATTCCTAATTTTATCTATGACATCATAATATTTAGTTGCATTTATCAGTACTTTAGGTGAGGGAGGAAGATTAGGAGGGATATTTTGATTATCTCCACTTTACCCTACATGATTATATAACTTATCTCTTCCTGTTTTGCTAGCATGGACCTCCATATCCAATACCATTAAGAGGGATGTTGGATATCACTACCATGTCTTGAAGGAGGAATGAAAGGAGCCATAAATATTCTTTCTCTTCGAGTAGAAACTAAAAAGATATTATATTCAACATTTAAGAAAGGTGTGTTACTAAAGAGAACTAATGTTTTATCATGTGTAATATCATCTTTAGTTTTATTATACCTTGGTTCATCACATGTCCTTGTATTAAATATGAATCAATGATACAATTCATTAAAAAATTACTCAATTGTCCACACTATGGCTAAAAATAGTATATATAAATAATTTTGATCCAGGATTATAATGGTCAAATAATGAAATACAATGAAAACTTAAAGGTGCTAAGAGTAAATGGAAGACTAATGTAGAATATTTATTTATGTTCAAACCAATGATCGGGCTCACCAAAATGTTTTACTTATTTTGGATAATGTGTCCTAAAATAGTGTAAAACTAGTGTAGATTCAGATTATATAAAATGTAAAAATAACATACAAATCTAATTTGAAAAAGGAATACATCGATATTAAATTCAAAATATTTTAATTTAAAAAAGTAGGAGGGGAGAGATGCACTTGGGTTTTTTAATATTCAATCATTCTTGAAAGTCATCACCAATTCTAAAAAAGATATGTATATGTTATGTCACTTCTTAGAACATAAAAAAACACTCAAACCTGGATGCTACTAGTAAAATTTTGATAATTTTAATAGCTAATACTTTCTTGACTCTGTTGATAGTTTCCATATATGTTGTGTAGGTATGTGACTCCATAGATCCCTAATCTTTCACCTATAGATTCTTCCTATGTGTGTGCTCACCTTCAGTCCTATGCATTGATCTATATTTTTATTCTCCTTTTGTCAAACCTTACTTGTGTTTTTGACCAAAAGATGACCCTTAAAAAAATGGTTAATATTTCAGGTTGGATAACCCCAATAACCCCCTACTTAATGGCTTAGCATCATCTATTTTCCAATAATTCAAAGAGGGATCAAACCTCACATAGTTTTCCCACTTACACATGTGTGCACAATCGTGATCAATCTAGAATGTAATGCAATGTTTGGCTTTGGATACCTAGCACCATGTAACTTTTACTTTCATGTGTATTTAAAATTGGATCTAGGGATTTTATTTTTAGGGGTTGTCATATTTTTATGCATTTGTGATAATGTCTGAAAAGAGTGCTCAAGGATTTCTCAAGTAATGATCAAGTAATTCCCAAGTGATCAAGTTGTGACCAAGTGAGTGATAACATTATGATTGACTTGTATATATAACTAACTCTTTATCATTTCCCACTATGACTAACCCATGAAACATATTCAGGTCAATTTTGGTGGAGACTTTTCTATTTAAAAAATAGTTTTTGAGTGTTCTTGGACAATGTTGGCATAGTCAAATATTATTGGTAACCACAATTATTCATAAATTACCAATATCACCCTAGGAGTGAAAATCAGTGTTATGAGATATGGAGATGCTTTGATTAGGATTATGGGATATTTTTGTATAGACTAGGTTCATCCTAAATACTTGTGTATTTTGAAAATAGGGTTGGCTAAGAAGATAAAGTGTAGATGGATAGGGGGAAGTGTGCACAAGAGTCAAATGCATACCCAATATCCATGTATGTCAAAATGTGTCAAAGTTGATGTTTCCAACATATGTAATAATAAATTTGGGTGTCTACATACATATATCTTAAATTTATTTTCATAAAAAATGACTAGATGTATCGCTCTTGAGGTGCCTATCTTGGATTTATTATATACTTTCATCCATTGAAGGGTTTCATGTTGATTAACAAATTTATCATTGTATTCACAAATTTGTATTTGATTGATCATATTTGGGTTCAGTTATCTTTAACAATACATTAAGCTCAAAAAATATTTTAAAAAAGGCCTCCAAATTCCAATGTGTGTCCAACATATTAAATTTTTTTGATCACCTTCTCCAAGTGAAAAGAAAAACTATCCTACAATAATCAACATAATGTCAAATTTAAGGTCAACTATTTTTTCGACATACTCACTCAACAACAAGATTATAGTGGCTTCGCCCACCTCCTTGCATATCAATGTAGGTTACACCTCTCCACATAACAATAGAAATAGTTGACATAAAATATATGCCATAAATGTTTTTAATATTTGATATCTATCTGTATTGAAAATTTTTTATCACGTTTTCTAGTTATGAAGAAAAAGTATCCCATAAATGTCAAAAGGATGTCAAATTTAAGGTTGAACATTTTATAACATATTAACTCAACAACAAGATACACTTTCTTCTCTCGCCCCTTATCTATCAATATATTTAGGTTATACCTCTCCTCATAACAATATAAATAATTTCTAAAAAAGATATATCATAATTATTTTTAACACCATTCATATTGGAATTGATATCAAATGCCCATATTTGCATAAACTAGACACACAATATAGCTTCACATTTCACTAATTATAATATTTATTTCCATTCATTGAGGATATAGTAGTCATCAAGAGAAGATACATTATATCACATAATGATCTCCTTGATAGATGGAGTCAACTCCAATATAAATCCCACATATCTCACAACACCTCCTTTATTCTCTCAACTTCTCCCTTAAGACTCTCTCACAAGAGATATGTTACGAGAGTTTATTCACACACATATTAATATTATTTCCTACTAACACAATGTACATACTAATTTCTTAACATTACCCCATAGTACTTACATGGTAATTTGGTGTTTTACTGGACTACACAAAGGTAAAGAGGGAACAATAAATCTCCTACCTCTCATCAACCATTCACTATTAGGAACTATCACCGAGTTTACTTTGGGAACAATGAACAAGATCCCTCCTTTATTCAACTTTCTATCCTGAATCTCCTAACACTTTTGTTTTCATGAAGTACAACTTTTGGAAAGAATAGGATCTATACCACTTATTTTCACACAAACAATAACTGAAAAATAAACACATGCCACTATAGTAGAAGTGGTCCCATAGTTAGCATCTTGCAAGAGGATATTATTTTTTCCTCCTTCCTCCATTGCCTCCATCCTCCAGTGTGATAATGCTTAGTATTGAAAGTCTTTAAAATTATAACCAATGTCATCATTAATTGATTTTTTATTATCATTTTCTTCATAAATAGCCATGGCATTCTCTTGTAGTTTCCCAAGCAGGTCCTCAACTCTCAGCTTGCAGTTTACAACCATATGCCCAGGTTGTTTATAATAGTAGTAAATAAATCATTTCTTTGAATCCTTAGAAGTTGATCCTTTCTTAAAAGAAGATTTAGATATCCTTTTAACATATGATTTATCCTCTATATATTTACCATACAATATAGTTTATTCTAGATAAATATTCTTATTTTCTTCATCTATCAATGAAGAAATTAGATCTTTTAGGATAGGATTTATTTTGCTTAGTGTAAAAACCATGTTGGAATAACTAGCTGGCATACTATTCAGTAATGCATTGTTTGCATCATCATCAGGCGCATCTACTTTTATTCCTTCTATCTAGTTTTAAATAGAGCAAAAATTACTTATGTGTTGCACCATGTTGTCGACTTTCTCCTTCTTAAATCTAAACAACTTTTGTTTGAGGGTCACTATTGTGATCCTTGTTTGAGATCCAAATAGCTTGTTCAAAATAGTCCAAATGACATTTAAATTTTTTGATAAGTCAATATGATGCAAGTAAGCATCAAATTACCCCTAAGCCAATAATTGTTGTTACTTTTTGATCCTTGCTTTTCCATTTGATGGCTTCATCTGCATCTATTGGTTTTAGTATTTTTCCATTGGAATTATCTTATGAATCTTTGTCAATTAATAATAATTATATTCAAACTTACCTAGTATAGAAATATTTACCTTCAAATTTTTTAATATAACTCATCTATTATAACCTCTCATAATCTAAACATCACATACAAGCAATAATATATTCACTTACAGTTTTTTTTTAAATTACAACCTTTATAACAATTTTTTTCTATTAAATACTAAAATACCAAAAAACTATCCTCTCTCTCTCTCTCTCTATATATATATATATAATAACCAACAAAATGACTCTACATTGAAAAAAATAAATATTAAAAATACGAACTTTAAAAACACTACTACGTAAAATACCAATCTACTATAAAAGTCATTGATTTATAAAAAAATAAAATAAATAACGATTAACTTTTTATTTTTTTAAATGACAAACATCACATTACTACCATTCTAAACTAAATTAATGAATTGACTATTAACTCTAAGAGGCGCATATAAACTCATGAATGATTTGACTATTGGAGAGAGATTTCATTGATAGACATGAATATGTGTACGTAGTTTTAATGTCAACAAAGCCAAAAGTCGACCTGGTCGAAGGCAATGCGAACTCAACAATGCGATTCAAAGTCGTACAGGATGACATGTTGGGTCCGGGATCAGCTTCAACGACAAAGCATGGCGTCAAAATCGAACTGTTGTTTCACATCAAACATCCAGTACTATTTCTCTGTTTTCTTGGTATGTCCCTTCACTTCACTTGAACCGCATTATTCATTGGTCCAAATTCTACATCAAGTATTCTCTGAGTGCATCTAGATTTGGCGGAAAATATGCCCCTTCTACACCAGTGATCTCCCACAGTCGTCCAGTTTTCCCCGTAAAAGTTAGCAGAAATAGCTCTAAAGAATAAGAAGAAGATCCAAATATGGCAGTGCAATGTCGGGCATCTCGTGCAGAAATTACCTGAAGTGTAAGAATTATTTAGTCGCTCAATCTACCAGTTAAGATTCTTTCTCACTTTCTCTGCACTTTTTACATGATGTGTTTGGAAAAAAATGCATTTAGGTTTATAAGTTCTGTTTACCAGTTTTCCTTCTCGCTTTCACTGCATCGTTTTACATAAAAAGTGGAAAGAATTGCACTTAGATTTACAAGTTCTGTTTCTGTTTTCTTTTTGTCAGTGGTTCTGAAGAGAGAATGTAAATAGTAACCAATAAGGCTAACAGTCCTCTAATTTTTTAAGGGAGTTATTGATTTGCCTGCCATATTTAAACCATACCGAGTACGTTTGGAAACTGTCCTAAACCGCCCCCTCGCCGTCCCTCCTCGGTCTCCGAAAAAATAACAAACTCAAATCTTTCAAGCACGGCACCTACGAAATCATTATGACTTTGTTTGACTAAGGCTAGTATGATTATCATTTAACCAATAATGAGACCCATTAAAGTAGCAATGGTACTGTCAGGTTCCATGGAAACGTAGATAGGGATAATTTTTGTTTGTTTTTTTTTTTTTTTTTTTAAATTAGTTTAATTTAAAAAAATATATTAGTAATATTGTTATGAGAAAAAATAAATTATTTAAAGAATATTCCGAATAATTATAATGAAGAGAATTAATTGAATGTAAATTCATAAGTTAAATTTACAGATAGAAAATTTAAAAAAAAATGTTATCATAAGAAAAAAGAAAAAAATCATTTAAAAATAATCAGAGGGATGAGAAATTTGAAAATAAACATAAAGAAAAGAATCAAGTAAATGGAAATTCATAAGTTAAATTTATAAATAAGTAATTTATAAGAATGTCATGAAATAAAAAATATAATCTAAAACTAATTAGAGAGATAAGAAATTTGGGAATTAATATAACAGAGCCAACTAAATACAAATTCATAAATCAAATATATAAATAAAAAATTTAAAAGAATTTCATGAAACAAAAAATATCATCAAAAAATAATTAGACGAATAAATTTTTTGGAAATAAACACAATTAGAAAAACTAACTGAATATAAATTTATAAATAAAATTTATAAATAATAAATTTTAAAGAATGTTATAAAAAAAAAATTATTATTTAAAAATTATTAAAAAATAAAAGATTTAAAAATAAACATAACAGAAAAAATCAGCTAAAAACAATTTCATAAATCAAATTTATAAATTCAAAATTCAAAATCAATAATTAAGAATTTTTAAAAAGGGAGAAAGTTTTCCAACTCCAAAATTACAGCATGCTTTCCATTTTAAAAAATAGAGCATCTACAACCTTGTCTAATCATTTTCACTTTAATATCAAAATGTTATATGTTAAACAATAATAATTAATAAATATAAAAATTTAATTCTTTTAATAAAAAAATATGCAATGGAAAAGTAGATTAAGCGAGGGGAAGTACACAGGGCATTTAGCAAGTGTTTGGAAGCATTTTTAAAAAAATCTGTACAAAATCATATCTGTCAACATTTTGTTATGAGATATACAACTCAATTGTTATATAAAAAAATTGGTTGAAAGTTCATTTGAATTTGCTAATAATTAATTATATGTAATAATAATGATTATACTCATCACCTTGTGACTCGATAAATGTATATAAACAATTATTATAACAGTGAGGGAGCTATAACCTTACAGTGCCTTCTTGAGAATTTTAGGATAATATTTATGTCAATAAATAATTTCACAGTTTTAAATTCAAAACCCCGAATTCAAAGTTGCCCGATCCACAGACCACTAGTCTACAGAAAGAAGTTTGTTTCAAACGAAAATCTGTTTTTAAAAACTGTTTCAACAGTTTTGTCCAAACCAAATACTTCGAGCCAACATTTTTATTAAAATTCCAAAAGCCCCTTTTAAATTTAAAAAATCAATAACCATATCAAAGATTGAATCGCATGGACCACTTGTTTTTTAATTTTAGTAAGGGAGCAGATTTTGCAAATGAGTTTTGTTTGGATGTTATTTTAATTTAGGGTTCATATATATATTTTTAATCATGTTTTGTATTAAAATATATATATATATATGATTTGTTACTTTTTTAGCTTATAAATATTTATAATTTGTTAAAATTTTTATAGTTTGTAAATGTTTTTTTTATGGATTGTAGTTGAGGTTGCTTCTTTTAATTATTATAATTTGTATATTATTTTGGAGGCATGACAAGTCAAGAACATGGGTGGTAATGGGTATTGTTACGATAGCATGGACTTCAAGATGTTTAAAGAAGTTGATTAACCAGCCACGCCCCACTTCAGTTCTTGGTTTGAGAGTACATGCAGGAATGCCATCTTCCCATGCACAATGATTTATATATATTACAACTTATGCTGCTTTAGCATGTAAGTTTTCTTCAAATTCTTATCATGTTTATTACGCCAAATTATCTTATTTCTAACATATAGAAAATGTATGTATTAATCATTTTAACTTGAATTCATATCAAATAAGGTTTAAAATAAAAAATCATTGTAACCTCAATCATTATCAATTAATATATTTATTTGAGTTATTCTTTTAAATTATTTAACTTTTGAAAAAAAAATTCAAGTTAATTTTTAAATTTTTTTTTCTTCTAATATTCCCTATAAAATATATATGCATACATTGAGTTCAACACCTCTTATTAAAGGTTCATACAACATGTATCACTAGAATTATCCTTTGTTTGTATTGTAGAAATCCATTGCCTATATCCATAAACAAATACAATATGTATTTGTCAATCATCATTACTGTCCCCCTTTTAAGTATAAGCGATCTAAGTGATATTTTAATTCAAACCTTGACTTGAGAAAAAACAAATACAATTATCCTATTGTTCATTTACCTAATGTTAATGTCAAATACAATTATCTTGAGTATGTTTGAGTCAAGTCTTAATATTTTTTATGTTTGTCGCTCTCTTTTAAAATAACTTTCAAGAATGATTATGATATGGATTTAAGAGAAGACTTAATAATTAAGGGTTAACTTACTTGAATATTTAATCATGCACATAAAATATGATATTAACAATCCTCCATTTTCGATAGAATAAATATCAAGAAAAAAAATTGACACATGGAAGGAGAGAATTTTTGAAAGGATGTTAATTTTAAATTTTAACTAAGGAAGAGTCTTGTCATGCATTGTGTGGGACTAGATAAGTTGTGGAAGTTTTGTCACTAAGGAAGATGGTAGATAAAAGGGAGACCAACCTAGTAAGGTAGATTGAGGCATGGTGGTTTTAATAAGGAACATAATAAGGAATTACACATTATGCACTTAGGTGAGGTTGCTATAACACTACCCTATAAGAAAGGCATGACTAATTCATAATAGGTTACATGTGTAGGATCACACAAGGATGCACTTACATAAAAATATGCAAGACCATTATTGTGTAAGAGCACACAAGGCTAAAATTACATAGGGGAATGCAAGGTGAGTGAATTTTGCAAATTTGTAAGGAGGAAGTGAAGTATGAACAATTGCACATGAAAATGACTTGATTAGAAAGGGTGAGTTGGTGATTGACAGAGGAACTTGACCTATCAAGAAAAGGTAAAGCTAGAAAAAAATACAAAATCTAGTAACATAAGGATCTCAACATGGAAAGCAACCATTATCCCTATGTAGGATTAAAGGTGTGATTTTTAGATCTAAATCAAGGGATTTGAGGGTTGGATTCCCATATAAATCAACCTCCTTTACCGTATGTATAATGGTATAATGCTTTGTCTTCAATTAGATGAAAATTTCTATTTCAAATGATAGTTGATGTTTGTGTAAGGAAGAAAAACCTCCAACGGAATCGTCCTTGTCTATGCTTCATACATACAATGAAGCATTTCTTATTATAATATGTATGTAGGATATATCAAATAATGATGTGTCTCTTATTTTATTATGTTGTGTTGGTAGTAATTTATTCATAACCTTGGGAAATTAGAGTAAACTAGGTTTAGATGGTTTTTGGAATGTTGCAATTTTGTGCATCTAGCATGTTTCTTAATAAGGTAGATCTAGTTACTTATGTTTTAATCATTGTGTGTGTATACTATATTACATTCATGATTATTTTATGTTATGATGTTTTTGTTGTTGTACATGCACCCTGTAGAGTTAAGTTAGGATTAGAATCATACATGTATCTTTATAATAAGTCAAATCATAGAGAAAATATATTTTTTGTTGCCTTGGTTAATAAGGTATAAAGCTCAAGTTGGGGTTATGTGTGTAAGGAACAAGTGAGTGTCAAATGAACCTCTACATACATCCAAATAGGTTGTGTCAATTTTTAATGTGTATTGGAGTGGGATGTTCTACGTGATTTATGTTGAAACCCATAATAATTTTCACCTTGTTTGGTCCTCCTTATGGTGTTGGTGATTAAATAAATGGAAAGGTACAATGATATTTTAGACAAGGAAATGATGGGGGTTACAAAACAAGGCCATCATTTTGATGCACCATCTAAGAAATAAAGATAATTATTATTTTATTCGGCCTAGTTGATTCTCAAATGGATATGAAGCTAAGAGATAAATAGATATTAAATTTTTAATCTAGGTATTTCCCTGTGGAAAATGTGGTGGATTTGGTTGTGTGTATAAGGGCTTTTGTTTATTTACAAATGGAATTTATTAGCATCATCTAATCAACAATGCATAATTTTTACTCTTGGATTTTTATCCATGCATATGTGTGAGCAATATTTTCTTGGTGGGACATGATATGATTAGAAAATATAGTAGCAACATGATATGTGTGTAAATTTGCTACCTCCATTTGGGTAGGTAAGATTAGAATGGTGAAGTGCCTAAGAGGAATGGTCTATAAAATAAGACAAATGGTACATTGATCAAGAAGAATAGGTGGAGAACGAAGAAGAAGAACCAAAGAGTTCTAGGGGTGAAGCTAAATTACATAGGCACATAGGCATTAAGGATATTGACATGGGGAATCTGGTTAGTAGAACATG
>JARHVA010004158.1:147500-265000 GCA_037957365.1 Torreya grandis
ACACATTTTATAAAAAGGGAACAAAAATGATAAAAAAAATAATGTCAATTATATAAAAAAATGACACAATATAAATCTAACCAAATAAAATAAAACATAATAATTTAGACTTGCATGTGTGCTTGATTGGATTGGAGAAATAGAATTAGGTGTCTTGAGATGGTAAAGAGATGGGTAAATGGATATGCTTACTTGAATATGACTTATTTAGGTTCTCAAAGTGATTAAGATTCTAGAAAATGGACTCAATCAATGCAAAAAACATTCATAAGAATCAAAGTACGTTTTACAATAATGACTAGTATTGGTCTAGGTTTAAAATTGGAAATGAATGGTTTGGTTTGCCAAATGTTATAGTCTAGACGTAAAGTGGCCAGGCAAGTATGAAAGTGAATTTATTAATCCCTAGGGATTGAAACTTTTTGGAACCCTTCTTTAGTAGTAGATGTCCAGAATTATGCCTTCACTAGATCAAGCTAAAATCTAGGATGACTAGGTGAATCTAGAGGCAGAAAAATAATAATTTTGTAGGTGTGAAGCTAAATCTTACCAAAATGAGCCTAAAATAATCAAATCAACAAAATGTAAAAATTCATGATAAATATGACATAGTTAAATTACTTTTACTAATAATTAAGTCTCTACATAATGTGACACGCCCCAATTTGACATGTATGTGCACACACGTGCATGTGTGTGTGTGTGTGTGTGTTGGGGGGGGGGGGGGCGCATATATATCAAAGTAAAACATAATTTGTCCATGTGTGCACATGTGCACACGTACATGTACATGAATGTGTGTGTGTGTGCACATGCACACATATATCAAAGTAAAATATAATTTGTGCATAACTTAGATTTACCTAAGAGGGATTGAATATGAACTTTGTATTTTTTCAAATGAATCACCCATCATAAAAATTCAATCACTCAAACGTACATGTAAATAAATTAGAATGCATATAATTAGATTAGTGTCTCAATAAATTAGTACAAATGTGACCACATGAAATAATTGAAATTCAAAAATGAGCAAAGGAAAGTATAAACCTCGTGGTATGTGACCCATGTTGCAACTTTTAAAATTCTAAAATTGGGTTTCAATTGCCCCAATTTAGTGAAAAATAAGTTGAAAACTACAATTGAACCTATAAGGCCCCAATCTGAAAATAAATAAGTTGAAATAAGAAATTTAAACTATTTCTTATTCCATGGGTAAAAATATAATTCTTAGCAAAAGAAGTAGACATATGTTACCTTTAAGATCTATAATTTCTAACTGGTGAAATAACAAGCTAGATATATTCACCCTTTTTGAGGAGAGGGATGTTCATGCATATCATTCATCTCAAAATAAAAAGATTAAACACATCATGTATAACATAGATAGTAAAGAAAGTTTATATAATTAATTAAAACAAATTTTTAAACATGTAAAAAATCATATAAGTTTGCCATCATTTAAGGTTCAATAGTAATACGTAACCCAATAATTTTTGTCCACAATTGAAGCTTGGAATGTAAGGGTGTATAAAAATGGAGGGAAATAAATATGCCCCAATGGTAGCTTGAAAATAAGGATAAGTGATATGTCCTAAAGTAAAAATATGCCATAATATGGAAAATATATAGTAATAAATATACCAGATATAATAATTGTAATGTGACTAAAATGTATTAATGACACTAGGTGAATATTCCATCATGATAAAAATAATTTAGGATCAATACACACATTGGTATGATGTTATTAGTAAGGAATTAGGATCTAACTAAGATTTTTAAAAAAAAAAACCACCAAGAAAATATTTTGACAAAAAATAGACATTCAACAATGAGAAAATTTGTATTAACCATTTATTACATCTTTGATTTAAATGAGAGACCTTTTATAGGGGGGATGCAATATTCTTTAATGAGAGTGGAATTTAATATTTTCAACTTCTAATCACTAACTACTAACCCCAAACTAACTCCTATATAACTAGATCTTAAAAAAACTAATCACATGTTTAGTTAATAAACTACCTATGTAAAATATTCTAATGTACCCTATTATATTCAAAAGTTAGGAAGAAAAATAAATTATGGGTCTAGGATACTAGGCCTTATTAGGTATTGATGTACAATAATATAAGGAAGGAAGGACTTTGTATTAAATCCCCCAAAAGACAATTTATTTTATTCCAAACAAGAATTGAAAATTAAGGTAATGAGGTGTTACTAAGGGTTTAGTAAAGATGTATGCAACACACTTAACAGTAGACACAAAATCTAATGAAATAACTCCATCTTGAATAAGCTTCAAGCTGAAGTGCATATGAATATCAATGTGATTTGTTCTTTGATGATCAGTAGGGTTGAGGTAAATTTAAATCACACTTTTGTTTTCACACAAAAGAGTAGTAGTACTATGTTTTAGGAAGACAAAATTTCCTAGTACTATGTTTTGGGAAGATAAAATTTCCTAGTTGAGTTTCACCATTTTCCCTAAGCGTTCACTAGCTTGCCCACTAGATTGGCTGAAATGAGAGAGGTTTTAGGAAAAAATTATGAGTTTATATACCTGATAAAATTACCATGAGGAATTATAAAAATCTTTAAACCAACCTCCAAAAGTTATTTGGTATCTTAGAAGTTCACCATGCCTGCACAACACTCAAAAAGGTAGAAAATAACCTTGTTTTTGCCTATTTCATACAAGTCCGTACAAATAAGTCATATGTGGAGAATCCATGGATATTCCTCTACATAATTCAAGTGGTTTCATGATACCTCAATTGCATCTAGATGCTCAAATTGAATGCTTTCTCTAGTCGAGTCCTTATGAGGGTTTATAAGGGATTTAGGGAGGTTTTTAGTCTTAACCTTCATTCATAAAGTTAGAAAATTGGAAAATATTTCCATTTCAAACTTTTTCATCTCAAGGACCCTCTCCATCATCCCCAAATATCTCATCATACCATGCAAAGTGTTATGAAAGATATGAGTGTCTAAAGTTGTGCTTCGAGTTCTTTTCATGCTTCTTGTGAAGGTCTGAGCACATCTTAGGCCAAAAAATGGTTTATTATAAATATTTCCTACCAAAAAAATGTTTTATCATTTCTTTATATTCCATAAAAACATTCTCCAATCCTTGAAATAGCTCGACATGAGCTTATAATGAAACTGACCCCTGTTTTGAGGTTAGGTCCATACCTTGCCAATGAGCTTGCTTGCACTTTTGAGCCAAATGACTATTATTTAAAAATACCATGCACTTATATAGATTTAAAACATAATTTTAAAACCCATGATCATTATTAAAAACACTATAATTCTTGTTAAGGGTTAGAATTTTCAATGACCTTACATTTGGAGCTTGATTTACATGTTTCCTCACTAGGTCTACTTGCAGACCTTCTTGTATAGACAAAACTATATAAATTCAAACCTTATGGACTGTTTTTTAATTTTCCTCCATGTGTTACCCATATATTAAAAATTTATTAACTAATCAAACTGTCTTTTGGTTTACCATTCATAACTTTTCCCCAAAACTGCCATTCTTGTGCATGAAAAAAGGAACTTACCTCTAAGACAAAATAGAGGCATTGCAATTTTGAGCCAAATGAATGTTATTGAAAATTACCATGAAATTATATATATTTAAAACATCATTTTAAAACCCATGCTCATTATTAAAAAACACTATAATTCTTGTTAAGGGTTAGAATTTTCAATGACCTTACATTTGGAGATTGATTTACATGTTTCCTCACCAGATCTGCTTGCAGACCTTATTGTATAGACAAACCTATTTACATTACAACCTTATGTACTGTTTTTTAATGTTACTCCATGTGTTACCCATATATTAAAACTTTCTTAACTAATCAAACTGTCTTTTGGTTCACCATTCATCACTTTTCCCCAAAATTGCCATTCTTGTGCATTAAAAAAGGACCTTACCTCTAAGACAAAATAGAGGCATATTTACCTATTTTTTTGGTTTAAATTTAATATTTTAAAATATGTATAAGGTCATAATTAAAAAATTTACTTCATGGTTTTGTCTAATTCCATGGTTAGGGGTTCTAACCATCTCAATCTTCTAAAAAAAGAGGTCAAAACCCCTATTTTTTACATATTTTTACTCAAAACTCCTCATGGATGATCTTTACAAACCAAATTATTGATTATAAGATATTTATACATTATATAAACCCTTATTTCATGTTTATGTAACCTTAGAGGTCTTCAAAAACCTTTCTTGTTAGTGAAACCTCTATGTTTACCCCTTGAGCCAAGGGTTTCTCAACCTTTTTGTACGGACTGAGTGTATTTTTCTAAGATGGAAAGGTATTTTTGAGTCTTTATAATGTATTTGGAATTATATTAAATTAATTTTATGCTAATGTATTATATTAACATTCTTTGAATCCTCCCTTCCTTCCTAGGAAGTCAAACTCACATCTTGCTCCTTCCAAACTAGGACCCTACCTGAGTGTAACAGTGAATAGGGGTGTTTTCCTATACATATATCTCCTTCAATATATTATAAAGATGTTAAAACCGTTACATATCCTTATTTTAAATCTTTTCATGATAAATTTTAAACCATTCCCTTAATTATTAAACCCTACTAGCACTCCCAAGGCTCGTTACTGCTCACTACCTTCCATAGTCTCTTTGGTTTGGCTGTAGGTCACTTTTCAAGTTTGATTAGGGTATTATGGTAGATAAATAATTCCTAATATCCTATTACATGTTATCAACCTGATTCAATAATTTTAATCCCTCTATAAGGTTAAAACCATCATAGTTCTAGTAGCTCAGTCCTTGACTTCCTTACGACCTTTGTCTCTGTCCATATAAGGGTTGTAGGTCACCATGGTATTCTTGATACTTATTTGGGGGTTGGGTTCCTTTATCACAATAAATAGGTTCTCAACATTTATCTTCCATTCACTTTGAAATCTCAAATGCAATTTCAAATCATGAGTTGATGACCACTACCTAGTAACCCTACTATAAGTGAAATCTTTACCCTATGTATGAACAATGTGTGGACCTAGAAGGTCATTTGATTTAAACGTATTTTTTCTTATCAAATTTTGATCAATAATGTATTTTTAAGCATTTATAATTATTTCCCATCATTTGGCATAGTCTAGGACATTCAATTTGAAGTGTAAGGTGAATTCTCCTTCAAAATCCTATAGGTTTCACTGTTAATTTTTAGTGTTTTTTTGGACAACTTTGAACCTCTAAAGACCTATCTCCCTTTATCATATGTTCCTCAAAATTTTAAAATTCCTTTTCCATACCATGGAAAACAAACATAGACCTTAAAATGGAAATGGAAGCTCATTTGTCTATCTCACATGATGCTTTCAAAAAGTAATGGGTGGTTTATTTTGTAGTTTTAGGGAAGATAGTCTTAAAATAGTCTCTATGTTCTTCACATGGTTTACCATCTAAAATTGTTTTCTTAGTACCTTATTATGCATTTTAAAAGAATTTTATAATACTAATATCTCTTAAATTTCAATCTATTTCATTTCTTTATGCAGTTTCTTATAGGTGTCTTGCTCAACCACCTGTAGGTGAGCATTGGTATTCTCTTCATAGGCAGGGTATGAACATGACCAAACTATGTCAACGAAGGGCCTTCAAAAACCATTAAAGAGCATCAATAAACCATTGGAAACATATTATTCATCAAATACACATATTAAACCAGGTTCAACAATAAAATTTCAATGTAGAGGACATTTCCAAACATATATATTGACTGTCAAAGGTTGACAGTGAGGAACAACTCAACCTTTTAGGTGTTTTTTGGACATGCCAAAGGTTTAAACTTGATCTAGTATTTAAAAATTTATCCTCATGTATTCAATCCTCTAAAACCACATTCAATTTCATTTCAATGTAGAAAACATTTCTTCAAGATGCCTAAAAGTGCTTAAAGCTGACAATTTGTGAACTATCCAAGCTTATAAGAGGCTTCCTTGTAATTTTAGGATCTCTATGTTATCATGGTGATGGAAAATATATGTATGAGTCATTATAATCATTTTAAAACCTCAAACCCATAAAAAAACACAAGACCTAGAAACAGGCTCAAAAGGAGACCCCTCATAGTTGTAAGTGCATAAAACGCTGCCTGGAGTCTAATTGATTGTTCATAGAGGAGGATGAACCAAATTTCAAGTTATTATTATGTATTTTAATTAAATTTATATTACTATCCACCCCCAAAATATATTTCCCCAAATCCACTTGTACGGCCCATACTAAGTGCTTGAAGTTGACCCTTCTTTGTTTGCCAAGACAAGGAGGAAGGAAAAGAGGTCAAAAATGAACTTTTTTATGCCTTCATGTCAAAAAAATGTGGAAATGAATGTTTGGAGGTGAAGAGGAACATAAATAATGTTTTCAATTGAAAGTGAGATGATCAATTTCGTAGAAGTACCCAAAAGGCCCTAAAAATAAGGTAAAATTGCCTTTCTCTGAGCATAACTAATTCTTGGACTGTCATATGATTTATTCTAACATTATCTAACCTCCCCCACATTATCCATATCTTGATGAAAAGTTTCTATCTTTAACCCATTCGTACTAGTCCTCTTTTTGGCTAAAAGGTGGCCCTACAAGGCATATTTGATATATGTAACATGGTAAGGATAATTAAATGACTTAGAGAGGTATTAAAAACATCAAAGACCATACAATGACCAAATCAACACAATTTATACCTTTGACCAGGTTTGACCTTGTTTAACTAGGGTTGACTTTCATTGACTTGACTAGTACAAGGGGGCTAGACTTGAACCAAGGCTAGGCTAGGGATAATTAAAACATCTATATCAATATGAAACCCCTATAATACATGAGTAAACTTATTCAAAGTTTTAAAAATGTAGGGGTTGACTCAAATTTGACCAAAGTTTAAATTTGGTCAACAATCACCATGTAGAAATGCACACTTCACGTTCATCTGGTATATAAACCATTGATTTATTTTAGCAAGGGAAATTAAAAGACAAACATAATCCAACTTGGAAATGGGGGAAAATGATTTAGAGTAATCAACTCCTTCAACCTATGAGAAATTCTTTTATGAAAAACATGCTTTATACTTATCAATTGATCCATCTACAACATATTTGATCTTATATACCCTTTTACATCATATAATTTATCTTCCCTTAGGAAGAGGTACCAAGTCCCATGTGTGATTATAGATGAGTGAATAATATTCATCATGAATAATGACATCACATTCTAATTTTCCTGTCACCTCAAAAAACAACATTGGATCATATGTATTGGCATGGATTATAAGATCAACATCAATTTTTTTTTTTTGTAAGATAAGTATTCAAAGGATCGACAACTAAGGAACCAACTACTTGTAGAGTACTATGGGTCCACTTATGTAGAGATTGAGAAGGATGTGATAGTGGTGGTGGTGTAGGGGAAGTATCAGTGTTATCATTATCATCATCAAGATGTTGGTCATGACAATCAATTGGAGTAGGATTAGAAAGTGGAAAGGATGGTAATTCCTATGGAGTGAGTCATCTATCAACTCTGGCATCTTGTCAAAACAAAACATCTTTTGGGATAGGGTTAATAAGTTGGTAATATTTTACATCTTCATAGTAACAAACACAAATTAGTTTGTAGCTCTTCTTCACCAATGATTTGCACTTTCTTCAAGAACAAATTCCTTTGCATTACTTCTAAGAACACAAAATCTAGATATATCTAGCTTGATGCCTAATGAGACTTATTCAAGTTTTTTTTCTACATAGCCTTATATGACATGCAATTATGGATGTAATTAACATAATTAATTTCCTCAGTCGAATATTATGGTTCCAAGCTCATAGACTGAATCATACAATTTTACATCTCTTTCAAAGTTCTATTCTTCCATTCAGCTATGCCATTTTGTTATGGAGTGTATGTTACAATGAATTGATGGTGTATGCCATGCTCAATATACAATTATTTGAATACTTTACTATCATATTCCTCCCATTATGAGTGCATATCTTCTTGAGTAGAAGTGGTGATTACTTTTATACAAAGGCTTTGAAATCCTATAAGGTCTCAAAAACTTCACTTTTAAACTTGAGAAAGTGTACCCAAATTCATTTATTTTAGTCATCTATGAAAGTGTGTGTATAATTTACTCTTGAAAAAGAGTGATTTGGAAATGTCATCAAATCACTATGTACAAACTCTAGAGGTTCTTGTGCATGTCTAGCCTTTCCTTATGGAAGTGGATCATGATGTTATTTTCCATGTAGACATATAAGATAAAATCCATAAATATAATAGAATTTGGAAGGCCATTTACATAATTTTTAACACTCATTTATTGCATGTATCAATAGTTCAAGTGTCCCAATGCAAAATAGGTGATCCATTTAAGGGATGCAGGGGAGCTCATCGGAGGGATGCCAAGTGGGGTTTGAAACTATCATGGGAGATAAACTGTCCTTTTATTTTATTGAACTAACTATGAGGGTACTTGAGGTGATAATATGTTGAGTTCCAAAGTGATCGAGGTGCTACCATAATAAAAATGAGGCAATTCAATGAAAAACATGTCTAATCAATACAATGGAGAATGAGATCTATATGTAAATTCTAAATGCATAGTCAAACCAAAGCCAAAAATTAATACTCAAACTAAATACAATAGTGAAGAATGCATTAAGGTTTTCTAGTTTTATTAACTCCATTAAAAACTTGATTTGTTCTACAATAAGACTGATGCATCAAGATATGAATAAGTTTGAACTCACTTATTGAAGTCTAAAGGGAAAAGAGGTAGATCTTAGAGCAAAAAAATAAATTTCTTGATAAATATTGGTAAGATTGAGGCATTATTGGCTTTCAAAGAGATAAGATATTTGATACCATGATGGGATGATCAAGGAGCTATGATCAGACCAAGATCACATAACCATTAAGAGAAGCTATTACCAAAAACAAACATTTAACAATAAAAAGATGTATTAATTCTATATTGCATTTTTAGTTTACATTAGAGCCATTTTATAGGGTAAATATAATATTTTTTTAACAAGAGTGACATATGATATTATCAATTTCTAACCAATCACTATTAACCCCTAACTAACACCGATGACCAGGGATCTGGGATCCGATGGAGAGAACAACACACTGAGAAGCATTTTTGAAAAGAATAAACATTTAACAATGAGAAAAAATGTATTAATTATATATTAATTTTTTATTTACATGGGATCCCTTTTATAGGGAGAATATAATAGTTTTTTTTAATGAGAGTGACATTTAATATTCTCAACTTCTAACCACTAACTACTAACCCAAAACTAACACCTATCTAACTAGAGCTTAGAAAAATTAATCATAAGTTTAATTAATAAAATACTTATGTATAATATTATAATAAGTGCATAATGCCCCTAATAGCAAGACACAAGTGATAAGCACAATAGTAAGGATGTGGAGACAAGTGATATGATCCAAATATATCATAAAAAGGGTAGAAATGATGTGATTCAATGTAACAATATGTCTCTCGAAGGGTGATATATAGAAATGAAGTACACAGTAGAAGTATGACCCAATAGATGCATGATAGAGACAATTGAAACATAGGAAACAAGAATAGTATACTATAAATAGTAGTGTGCATGATATATATCATCTTACCAATCATATGATACAACATAATATGGGCAATACATGTAACTACACATAATATTTAATCCACATATAGTAAATTAAACCATCAAACAAAGCAATATGGCCAACAAACAATCAATCACATTGATGTGACATGACATGATGACTAGAGGATCCTATATGTAAAATTCATGACCATAAACACTCATAATCACACAAAAATATCTATATAAAATAAATCAACCAATCATAGGGCATGTAAGAAAACATGTAACATAACGATACAATAATTATATGATGAAACATAATTTATCCATGTAATTAAGCACACCAGATGCAAGATACATAAATTT
Organism: Torreya grandis; assembly: GCA_037957365.1. Lineage (NCBI taxonomy): Eukaryota > Viridiplantae > Streptophyta > Pinopsida > Cupressales > Taxaceae > Torreya > Torreya grandis. Next base: position 157,532 of record JARHVA010004158.1, read on the forward strand.
ACGTGCATGCGTGCGTGTGTGTGTGTGTGTGTGTGTGTGTGTGTGTGTGTGTGTGTGTGTGTGTGTGTGTGTGTGTGTGTGTGTGTGTGTGTGTGTGCGTGTGCATGCGTGCATGCGCGTGCGTGTGTGTGTGTGCGTGCGTGCGTGTGTGCGTGCGTGTGTGTGTGTGTGTGTGTGTGTGTGTGTGTGTGTGTGTGTGTGTGTGTGTGTGTGTGTGTGTGTGTGTGTGTGTGTGTGTGTGTGTGTGTGTGTGTGTGTGTGTGTGTGCGTGTGTGCGTGTGCGTGTGCGTGTGTGCGCGTGTGCGTGTGTGTGTGCGTGTGCGTGTGCGTGTGCGTGTGTGTGTGTGTGTGCGTGCGTGTGTGTGTGTGTGTGTGTGTGTGTGTGTGTGTGTGTGTGTGTGTGTGTGTGTGTGTGTGTGTGTGTGTGTGTGTGTGTGTGTGTGTGTGTGTGTGTGTGTGTGTGTGTGTGTGTGTGTGTGTGTGTGTGTGCGCGCGCGCATGTGCGTGTGTGTGTGCATGTGTGTCTATATATATGATAATGGAAACTATTAATGATAGTATTATATCTCCATTTTTAAAATACCTCAATATACGCATACCTCCAATAGAAGAATGCTTCCATGTATAAGCATCATAAAGCTATGAAGCATTTATATATCCAAGATCATATGTAACTTATTTATCATGCATCTAAATCAAAGAGTACCATGATAAGAACATAAATAACATGTGTATCGAAACATGTTATATAGGTAGATAAGTAATGATCTGTAACCATGTGTGGATATGTAACCAACAAAGATAAAATCAAATAAATTCATACTTTTGCATTTTTTCATTTATTTTATTTTATTATTTGTAGAAGAAACCCACCCTACTTGTGGGTAGTATATGACCAATCTAGAAATATAAGGATATGCCCAAAATATAGACAAGATGTATTCAAATTTAAATATTTGATTTCCATGGACATGTATCATGGAAGTGTATGAAAAGCCATAAAATACTCACATTCTATGGATCATGCTAGATAAAGGATCCAAGGGCACATGGAGATCAAACAAAATAAGATAAATAAAGATCAATTGTGAACACACAAATCAAATAAAATCAAAATAAGGTAAATTAAATGAATCAAAATTTAAATAAAATAAGACTCACAGAAGGAAAAGGAAATAAATAAATCCAAGTGGGCAATGAAAACTATGGAAAAATCATCAAATTAATGAAAAATGACTAGTCAAGAAAATATAATTGAAAAAAAAAAAAAAATCCACCATAATGTCATCATAACCAAAAATGAATATATGATCGTATGTATAAAGTGTGGATCCAAAACAATATAAATAATCATGATAAGTTATATGCTTAAAAGCATATATTTTTATAACTAGTAAGCCATCATTAACCAAAGTGGTGTCTACATTTTGAGAATATGTATTATTGAATTGAATTTTCATTAGAAATATTTTATTTAATAAATATTATTTTATCATCATTTAAATTTGATCTTAACGCACTTAATTATTTATACTTAGTTTATCTCATACTCATTTTATCTATAGACACTATGTGGATATTGATAAATTTCCTTCATTGTTTATGAGAAGACCCAAATTATTTTTGTGATTGATCGATGTTATTGACCATTTTTTAAATATTATTCACTTGAATTATATGGTCATTGGTACTTGAATGTTACATATTGGTTAATTTTTTCACTTGTTGTTCATGACTCATGTTGGATTTGAGAAAGAGTATAGATAATTTTATCTTTTATAAAAAAATCATAAGTACCATGATCAATTGAGAAGTTATATTATTTATTTTATCTAATATTTTAATTAAATTTATGAGCATTCAGAAAATAGTTTATTTAATGCCTTTCTTATTTTTATCTATACACATGTGAGTCTAAATACATATTTTTCTAATGAAGCTAGAATATTATTAAGAGTTTATCTTGATTTAGTCATGTTCTAATAGTTATCTATCATGTGTCCATTCCATTTTTTAGTGTGATGATGTATTATTAGGCACTAATTATTGAATACGTTTTCCATAGTCTTAAAAAAATAAGATAAATTTGGCCAATGAGAATTGTATGGATGTCATCTCCATACTCCCTAGGACTGATTGAAGTGAAATTAAGTTTTGAAAAATGTTCACACATACTATCAAGTATATAAGAATATTCCTCATAATCATATTGTGTTACTAAAAGTACTAAATGAAAATGTGTGACTTTATATACTGTAACAACATGGTTACATGCTATAATAAACATTTATGGTTTATTTAGCCATCAAATGATTCTCTTGGTGTGTTCTACATTCTTAAAAATAAAAAAGGAACACCATTCCTAGGATAGAAATATATGGATACATCATAATAAAAATTTAAGGAACTATGTAATGTAGAGGATATTTCATTCATAACATAAATCTAGGCCTACAACATAAAATATTATAACTCACTTCGCTAGATATCACTTGACATTCCATAACTACATAATGTGGTCCAATAATTATATCCAATGTAATTATTCCTAATGTATTTATTAAATGTTTTTTAAATACTATAATGATCATCTCTAAATGTTTAAGAGTTTTTATTCCCAGTTGAAGTGTATTAAGGCCCACTACAAATATTCAATCCTGAACCATTATTTATGAGCAACAAATTTGATTCCTTAAATTATGAATGATAACTTGAATGTACAAAGATAAATGTTAGTCTATAATCTATTTAGAAAGTAAATCCTCTAACTCAAAATAGATAATGTTCCCACTATCTTTTAAATTTTCAATAATAGAAGTAAAGTAAGGAGGTTTGGTATCATGTGGTAAAGTAGTATTCGTAGAATAAGAATCTAAATGGGGTTAGCCAATTGTTAGTGAACTAAATCCAAAAACAAATTTAGTAACTAACAATCTAATATTATTCCCTAGGGTGAGATAAGATTACCAAACAAAGAATAAAATAGAAGACAAATAAAAACATTTACCTTCTTTGAAGACCCCATTTGTTAACTGGTTCGAAGAGGCATAAGCTCAATTTGTGAACTAGTAGACTTTAGCAATGTTGACTTTACATATGGGAAACATTTATCCTTTTCCACTTCAGGTTTTATCTTAGCATGGTTGAATCTCTTGAGAAATTTTTGTATAATAAGTTTAAATTCAAAAGCTTATATATAATGGCTAAAGGCCCTTGTATTTATAGACTTGGTAAAATGATGACAACCATTCATCTCGAGATGAGGATCAAGGGCCCAAGTTCTATCAATTTTTCTAGACCAAGTGCATTCAAGTTTGGAAATAATATTACACTTATTAGGCATGGCTCAACAATCTTGATATTTGTTGTATTTATGTTAATATTTTAGGTTTTTGAGTTTATGACTGATGATGTCATGATGATGTCACTTTCTTGATATTTGTTTGAATTTTGGATTTCAAAATTTAGATATTCATCTAATTGCTATGTAATTTACACACAACCATTTGATTGGATTTTCTTATTTAATTAATCTTGATTAGCCTTTTTGGAATTCTTAGAATTTGATAATTTGTCTCACATAAGTGGTAAAAAATATCAATTTATTAGGTTACAATATGAATGGAGATAAATTAAAGGAATTTAATGTTTGCGTATAATGAATTTTCCAAATTAGAGATGCATTAACATGATTTATAATTCTTACATCCAATGTGCGGAACAAATTGGGATGTTCTATGATTTTTAAGCTTTATTTACATTGTTTGCAATAAATTTTTCTTATAACTATTTAGGCCTAAAAATGGTAAAAATGGATTGTCTACATATTATGCAAGGTGTCATGAATTATGCCCTTATAAATATTAGGTCTCTGGAGTAACTCTAAAAAAGACATTCATGTGTTCTTAAATTGATCAATAATATCATAATATTTAGCTATATGGAATCCAATCATAGGAGATTGAGGAAGGTTAAGATGGATGTGTTGGTTAACCTTTCCTTGAGATTGAGAGGAAAGAGGAGGGATAAAAACTTTGTTTGCTCTACCCCTTTAGTTTATTACAAATTTTACCTCTTAGTGAACCATCATATAATGAGTAGACAAGATCTATCATTAGGATAAGGAAAATCAAATATGTCAATTGTAAGGATATTTGATATTATCAATTCCAAAGGTATTAACACATAAATATTTGATATCACATATACACCTATCGTGCTTCAAGCCATATGTTAATATTATATGATACATATGAATACATAAACTTGGAAAAATTGATAAACATTTGCATAACAACCAATATTATCAAGCCTAAGCATATATAAAATATATGCACCTTTCATGTTTATGACATCATAAAATTAAGTGTTATATATAAATTGCATCTACCCACGAGAAAAAGGAATAAATAAAAGTATATACATAATATATCAAAGGGAAGAGGATCAAAGATTTGAAAATTTGACATTATCCAAGCAAGAGGAAGAGAACCAGGGCTTGGGAGAATAAAAATGGTTCAAGAAAAAAAAATTAATAATAAGGCACAAGCAAGTGAGGGTTGATAGAAAAATTAAAATAATCAAATATCAACAAAATAAACCTTATAGGAATAGGGATATCAAAACCTAAGGTTGACATGTTAAAAATGGGGTCCACCAAAATGTTTTATGAAAAAAGTTCACAAATTTTCAAAAGACTACACCAATTCCATAAAATAATCGCATGATGAAAATCTAATTAAATACAAAAAATATAGTAATTCTAACTTGGCTATGTGCTTGTGAAGAATGAATAAATAAAACTAGGTATCTTAAAATGGAAAAAAATATTGGTAATGAGAGATAAGTACTTTAATATTACTTATCTAAGCTTTGAAAGTGACTAAGATGTTGGAAAAATTAATTTGGAATAGTGTAGAATACCTTCCAGATAGTAAACTATGTTTTATAATGATTTATTATCCCCTATAAGGTAATGATTGACTTGCTTGTACTACAAGAATATATTATATTAAATTTGATTTTTTTTCAAAAGCTTTTTTTAGTTAGAATATATTAGTTTTTTAATTTATATTTAGAATAGGGAAGATTATTTAAATAACTAAAATAAAAATATATAGAATTATTTATATTTTTAACTATTTTTTAAATAAAATATATATAAATGTGAAGTATTACTAAACTTTTTATGTGGATTATCCTCGGTTTGGACATGAGTTATGGAAGGAATGCATACGTATTCTCAATTTATGGTGGGTGTAATAATATTTTTTCTTATGGATATTATTTTGGAATACATTTGGAATGTTGTCGAATTAAACTATTTACCATATTTTAATAGAGTTCACATACTTCTCCATATTGCTACACTTGTTAACCTTTTTAAAATGACATTGTAAGGCAATAAACCAGGTCATATATAATAATTGTTTAACATACCATTTATATTTATATTCTATAAATCATAATGATTTATAATACCATTTCTATTTTACGACAATGAAGGTTTATGGCCATTATAATATGCATGACAAAACAACTATATGTTTGTTATATTTAAATATTTGTTTATTTAATTTAATTTTTCAATCAACTATTAAAATTCTATAACATGAAAGATGAAAGTATCTTTTATTAAATATACATGGCTCCATGAGTATATATCTTTTTTTATTGGTCGTACTTATCTATAAATACATTTTGATCATTACATTTTATAAGGAATACCTATTTTTAGGGCATTATGTAAGCATAATTTTTTTTATATTGTTTAGAGTTCATATATATTTTAGATAATGATGCAACAATTTCACATGAAACTTGTTCTAAGTGAATTAGTTAAATATTGCATATAAGTTAAAAATATATTATAAAAAATATTTGTATAGTTATAAAAAAATTACTCCCTCTACATAGTATGGATATTACTTGAATGGTTATTGTATAAACTAAAATACATTCTTTTTAATTATACAAATATTACATGTGCACTTGCATTAATTTAATTTATGTCACATTAAAATAAAGGTAATTAGTTTCAAGTTGTGGTCACATCAAAGGACAAACTTCACATGTAAGTTGATTGTCAAGGTTTATTTTACATCCTAATTTGTTTATGGGGTTAAATTTTAGGAATATAAAAGTTGAGAAATGTATTCAAACAAAATCCATGAAATTATTAAGATTTGGTATTTATGTACATTATTTTTAATTATGTGTGTGATTGTGTTTGGGTATCTTTTGTGAATATATTTACAAACATAAAATTTATTATAAACAAATACAAAAACTAGTTAAAAATTGATGATTGTGAAGTATAAATAAAGTAATTACATGCTAAAAAATTGCATGACCTCCAAATTATGCCAAAATAAAATATTTAAATTAATTTTTTAGAGTATTAATGTTTCATTCACACAAAATAAAATATTTGAAATTTTAAAAATAATAATTAAACAAAGTGAACCTAATCCAATCAATTTTTTACTTTTGAGTATGTAATTGTATCAATAACTTAGTGTATGTGCCTACCATGAGCATATGGCATCAAAAATAGGACATTGTACCTCTCCAAAGTATAAATTAGTAACAATACTAGAACATGTTTTCTTTTCCAATATATACCTAACCATTATGAATGAGGAGGTAATCATGAATGATTCAATATGAATTTGCAAATATTTTAATATAAAAGTATATTAGGGCCATTCTATAAATAATAAATAAATTGTAAAAATAATATATACAAGCAAGATGGGTTCCAATTTACAAATAAAAAACATTTTATTTACTAGAGAAATTGTGAATACCTGAGCATGGGGAAAAAGTAGTTTCATACCCATAAACGATTGGATTTTTTTCGTAATGGGCAAGAACGAAATGGAAAAATATGTGCATCAATAAGAATGATAAAAAATTAAATGATGAATAGGATATTCTTGTCCATCATCCTCTAATAGTGTGATGAATTGGATGATTTTTAATTACAGTTTGGAGGTTACAATTTAACATAGTTCCCAATTATTATTAAAATTATGTTTTATTGATTTAATCATGCTAGATGATTCTATGTTTATGTTTGAATATATATGATGTTTTTTACATGTGTATTTATATTAATATAGTCTACGTTTCAAAAGTATAAATTCTTATTAAGACTCTAAACATCTCCTAGAGATGGAGGAAAGGAAGAGTGGAATTTGTTTAGGTATGTTATATATTTAGTAGATTGATTTCAAATGTTGGCATTATGAAAATTATTTTCCATATCTAATTTAACTATATAATAATAATGAAGAATTCTTGTGGATAAAATGAGTGAACATAAGAATTGTAAAACAAAAATATTAATGTCAATCTAATGCCAAACTAATTTAAAAATCACATTAAAATTCAAGCACACAATAAAATTCAAGTCACCTAAAACGATAACATGAAGAAAAATATAAGATTTATGAGTATAAATTCTATCAAAATAATAAAATTAAAATAAATATAATTCTAAAAACCTATTTTTATTTGCATGTACAATGACAAAATCCTAAACATAAGATTAAATTTTATAGTGGGGAACAAAAGTCCAGTGAATGAATGGCATGGAAACTATTGTGACCAATCTCCCACATACAATCAATATTAAAAAACATAGTACATGTGAATAATATTTATAAATAAATATGTCACCAATAAATAGAGCCATTGTAGTTATTTATTCACCATGAATTGTCATTACATATTGCATTATTTATTACAAGTTCCCCAAAAAAGGAAGAATTGTAGGCAAGAAAGATAGCATAAAACTCAATTTCTAAAATGACAATATGATAAATGGAAAAGACAAATATAATGAAAAAAAATTATAAGATAATTCATATGAAGGGAAAAAATTCTATATTTCCAAAAGATATGGTAAATAAACTAAGGGAGAAGACATTCAAGATTTAAAAAAAGTTGTCAAAGAATGCAAAGGAAGGGAAAATATTCTATATTTCCAAAGGATATGTAAACTAAATTAAGGGCACAATAAAATAATTAAACCATAATATATATATATATATATATATATATATATATATATATATTTTAAAAAACCATATTTTATATAATGTATACTTTCAAAAATGGAGTAAGACCTAGATATATTAGCCTCGCCTAAGATTGATGCCTTCACATAGATCTATGATTCTCCTACTTATGAAGGTGTAAAGAAGGTTTTGTTTAGCATCATGTCTCCTTTTGATCTCCAACTCCACTTCTACCATTCATTCCATGTTATTTTTTTCCATTTAATATATCTCGTCCCAGGTTTAAAAACCAAATCGACATATTAAAAAATAATGTAATGTATAATTATTTCCATTTATGAAGTCTAAATGATTGTGTAATAAATATTTAGATAGAATAAGTTAATAACAGTGGAGAAAAATTTATTTGAAATAAAAAATGTTGGTGGAAATAACCCTAATTGTAAAAGAGCACCTATTATGGTTACTTCTTTTTTTAGATAGAGATACTTCCCACAATTTATCTAGATAATAATAATGCACCATTTCATGAAATAAACCATGCACCAATAAAATGAAGTTATAACCCTATAAAATGATAATGAAATAAATATCAAGGTAGCATACATTAATCAAAGTGAGGGGAGGAGGAGGGGGCGGGGATAAATAGCTGAACTCAAAATGATTGGTGGAAATAATCCTAATTGTGGAAAAAACTAGCTGAACTCATAAAAATGCACTATTCCAATACCTAAATAGTGTATCAATAAAATGCAACCACAACCCTGCATGTTGAACCCTTTCATTTTATCTCTTGGCTCGATCTTTAAATTCCAAATGATGGTAAACATTTTATTAAAATTTTACCTGTATATGGTGAATTTATTTGGTTAGACTAAATTAATGATTCTTATACAAACCCTAGTTTTTGTAGAAGTTAGTTATGTTTATAATAATATTAAAAATCAATATGAAAAAATAGATCTTTAATATGCATGCATGATTATTGTGCATTGGTGAGTAGTAAAGGCTAGGTGAAAATTGTTGTGCAATAAATATACAAGCAACATACATTGATCAAAATCAAATATTAAATTTAAAACAAACTATACAATAAAATCAAAATCTATGAAACAACTATGTAAAAGATAAAATCAAGCATTATTAAAAAAAAAAAAAAAAAAAAATGTTAATTTTTTTCTACCATATTAAGAAAACCTCCATGCAAAATCATATATCTATGAATTCAATGCACTACCCAACACAATTTATACATAAACTAAGACATAATGCATCTTGTACCAGACACAACCATGAATTAACATAATAGAATAATGTAATTTTTATGATATATTTTCATTAAATATACAATATATAGTTTAAAATGAATGTGCAATAAATATCTAAGCGATACACATTAACCAAAAGGACCAAATTTTTTTTACAATAAACTAAAACTAAAATATATGGAATATTCGTCAATAAGGCATCGATAAATATTCCATAAATAATAGATATCAACCTTTATAAAATTTAAATTCAAATATAATAGGAATGCATCTAATTTACCTAAGAAAAAAAGCCTACTGACTCCTATAGTACCTATTATTTTAGCTACAATAAGACTAGCAATTTTACCCACTAAATAGTTTAAAATTAAAGTTATAAAATTATTATATATATATATATATATATATATATATATATATATATATATATATATATATATATATATATATATATATATAATAATTAAATAATGGTATAAAATTTATATAGTTTTAAACACCTTAAATTTTCCATTTGGCCTTTATTTAGTTATATTTTATGAGTGTTGGTGTCTTTGTCTGTGTATGGGTAATTTGGTTCAAATTAAGTATTATTCGATCATTTTTCAACTTTTTTGGTCTAAAACCCTCTTTTTCTATCCCTTTTCTATTATTCCTAAGATATTTTTAAGTTTTATTATCCCATGTTAGGATTGTACTCACTCCTAGTGCCTTTCATGGTTTTTGTATGATCATGTCACTTTGATTTTTGTCTTCCCTTTTAGTTAGATGGGAACATCTATCCCTTTCCACATTTCCCATTTATATTTGTTATCACAAAATTTTGAATTCAAGTCATTTATTAGACATTAGTTTCATTTGATAATCAATTAGACACAATCATTTCTCATTTTGTACCCATCATTCTATTAGAGAGAACTTTTGCACACATGTTGGAATTATTTATGTTATGATTTATTTTATTAATGTATTTATTCCAATCCAAGATGTATAATAAATTATAGGATTTTTCTTACATAGACCATTAATTTTATTTTCATTAACACTCCAGGTAAACCATATTGATATAATTATTGGAAGACAAGATTCAAATCACATACAATTAGGGTAAGAGGTGAAGGAATAACAACACTAAAATAAGTATTTTAAATCATTTTACAAGTGGTAGTCACTAAATAATAATGTTTGTATGATTTTGTAGTAGTCTCATAAAAATTTATTTTTTTAGTGAAAAATGCATCATAGCTTCAGGTGTGCATTTCTATGTCTAAATTATAGTCAAATATTTAGTGACATTTAATAAACTTGATAAGAGAATTGTATTTACCTTATGTTCTTTTATGTTTGATTGAGAATTTAGTTAGGGATTATTAAGCTATGTTTTTACATGTTGTGTGATGATTAATTAGAGGTAGTACATTTTTATATTATATTTGGGTGAGCCTCAACTATATCACACATGATAAGGTTTCAATTTATGGTGAATCTCGTGCCTCCTAAGGATTAATTATTATACATGTTCCTTGATCTAAATATTTTATTTTTACCCACATTTTTTCTTGATCCCAAACCCTATGCCATTTTCAATTAAAAAAAACTAGCATGTTTGGTCTTGCATGGTATGTTTTATTTCATGTTTAGATACATTTAATGCTATAAATATTGAAACAATATATGATTTTAACTACAAAAATTTATAGGATTAGTATAAAAACAATATGCTTCATTTCAGTTTTTTGTTTGATCTAAGTTATGTTTGAAAAATAAAGTGGAATCTAAAATTTTGAAGGTATACTTTCAAGATAACAGTATGCTTAAACCTTTGAAAGTATATATTCATGTGTAAAATAATATATACTCCTTTAATGATAATAATATGTCTTTGAATAATAAGGATCTATATAAAAATACCTCTTTAATGCCAATATAATGGAATTATTTTGAATATGGTGGAAATTTGAATACTCAAGTGAATGTATGTTTTGATAATAGTCAAAATGATTTAGAATACATTAAATAAATAAACATTAGAAACCCCCAATGTCCAGTTTAATAATTTTCTTGTATAAAACCATCACTAAATTACAATTCTGCTAAATATAATAAAATAAGTTTCATGAATAGGTTTATATCACAATGTCATAATTTCCCAATCATCTCATAATCCAAGCTAATTTTACCATCTAATCCTCATATTCCACAATCATATTTTATTCCACCAATTCCCCAATCACCTCTTATTCCTCATATTTATCTAAATATTATGTTTTCACACCCCCAATCTTAATCTTCCATACCACCCATTCCTACACCTAACATTTTTAGAGTAACTTCTCACGTAAATCTCTTTCCACAGTCTAATTCTTCTTACCAAATCCCATACTCATAATCATTTCAAAACCTTATTTGGGTTACTTCATAGAGTTGGGGGATAATTTCAAGGAATTTTAGCATAATGTGTACATAGTATTACATAACATGTATACATTATATAAATAACATGTATGCATTATTTTTTCTAGACTAGATAAACACCAAGACTAGAACAGAAAAGTGTTATAATGTGTACACACTTTTCTAGTTCAAATTTGAATTTTGAAAAGTACACGTGCTTGGAATCCAAAGAAACCATAGTGTGTACATGATATAACACATATGTTGTATAGTGCATACACATTACACCAACAAAGCATAAAAGTAACATTGGAAGGGGTAGATGATTTACTAAAATAAATTTTAATTATAAGGAATATAAAACTAATAATATATATGTGAACTTAATATAAAAACAATAATATAAATGTAAACTTATACTTTAAATTTATTTTAATAAATATGAGAAATTATGGTCACTCTATATCAAATAGAATTGGTATCATAGTTGCACACCTTAAAATGTGGGAGATAATTTTTCAAAATCCAATCTAGTTAGTGCTTAGGCATTTTCAATGTTTTACTATTAAACTTAGGAATTTTAGGGCATAGCTTTTATAATTTATGTCTAGTTTGGATAAACATATAGTCATTTTTTAGGTTTTTATGCTTTGTAATTTCTTTTCAAAAAATTTAGGAGTCTCAAGTTTATAAAAACTTAATTTTACAGCCCTCTCACTTTGAATTTAAGCCAAAGTGGCATGAGTGGGGCATCATAAGTCACATTCATGACCTGTGCACATCAAACCACCATTTTGTGTTAATTTCACTTGTGCATCATCCATCCCTTATCCTTAATCATTGCCTAATAAACCACCATCACTCATAATTAATCTATCCTAATTTTTAATTGTCTCTAATCACTCCCTCAATGACCCTTACCATCATTCATCATCTCTAATCACTCCATCATTGTCGCTAATCACTTCCTCATTTACCCTCACCATTCCTCATCACCATAATCACTCCATAGTATATCATCATCCCTAATCACTCCCTCCTCATCCCTAATATTCCTTAATAACTCCATCTTCAGACCTCATCATCCCTAAACATTCACTCATTGATCCTAACCATCCCTCATCATCCCTATCATTACCTCATCATCCTTAATCATTCCCTCATTTAACCTCATTGTCCCTTATCATCTCTTATCATTCTTTCATTTTCCCTCATCATACCTAATCACTCAAACCTCATTCATCAGAATCCATAGCAACTACGTTCTCATCTTTATTGACCCTCGTCATCCTTAATTATTCCATCATTGGCCCTCATTATCCACCATCATCCCTAATTATTTTATTATCATCCATCATCATCCATACTCACTCCTTCCTCATCCATAATCACTTTTTATAATAATTTTATGGTGGGTGTAGTGTCTTCTCGCTTGTACTCGATTTGCTTATTTCCAAATCTAAATTTTGCTCACTTAGATAAAGCTCAAGGAAACTCTTCTTTCATTCATCCTATTTCACTCAAATAAAGAGATCAGAGATATCATCTAATTATTTGTTGGGATTCAAAGATATATATGGCATTCCATGCTCACACCATGGAGAGAGTGTGTTAGAGTATGTATTTCATATGTTTACTCATGTTCTCTAGTGTATTAGTTACTTATTTTGTCATATAGTGGGTTTGTCCTATATGAGGATTTATCCCACATTGCTTAGATTATCTAGATTAGTATTTCATCTTGCCTATACAAGAAAGTGCTTACCTTTGTACTAGCATCTTATTATTCTCATATTTTAAATAATCATTTGGTTTTTTTTTTGTGTTACATTCAATTTATATGCAACTACTTGTGACATTATTGTTATGAAATATTCATAACTTGGCCTCATGGAATGTTTTTACCATTACTAACATGGTATCAAAGTTTTGAGAGTTTCATCCATCCATTAATCGAGCAAGTATTCAGACCCTTGCAAGATCTACAACTCAGAGAGGAAGCATAAAAGAGAGATTTGATCCTTTACCATTGCCTTTTGAGGATATTGGAACTATTATGGAGATATTATTATTTTACATCACTCTTCTATTCTGGCATCATTTTTTATCTCTTGAAATATGTTTTTGTTGTTGTTTTATTCTTTTAGATTTGCAAATTTTGCTTGTAACTCTGGCATTTTAGAGATCAAATCTAGATTAGGTATTAGAAAAACAATAAGTCTAGCATTTTGAGTTATCATTACCAACTGTGTTCAATTTTTCTCTTTTGATACTACGTTAAATGAGAGATAAGTTGTTGAAACCTTCCTATTTGACATCCCAAGCCTACATAGTAGTGGTAGTGCATTAGATTTCTTCCTTCTTTCTGGCATCATCTTGAAAGTGGAGCTAAGACATTGAGAGCCTGGCAATATTTTTTATCTCCTACTACATTGAGTTTTATCTAGGCCTACATTTTTCTGAGTGCTATTAAAATTCGAAATTATTGGTGTAATAAAGAGGGACCTAGGAATTTCAAATTTGGCTTGTGCCCTTCTTGCTCTGCATTTTTTTTGCCTGCTTAGTATGCCTACGTTCTAAGGCATGGCATAGGAGGATTTGGTAAAGGAGAGACAACTTGCATTGATAACTATGTTTCCTTTGTGGTCTACATGTATATTGGTGGAATTTTCAATAATTTGTAGGTCTTTTTTTTGCCTAGCGTGACATCTTATCTGAGTGGAGTTACCTACATTCTTTTTTTATCTTTCTCTTGATGTGTAGGTCTACATTAGAGGAGAGATATGATTTGGAGGCAAAAGTTGCTAGATATACAAGACCTACATTCTTGATATCTATTAAAGTTTGGTGAAACTCAAGTGTGGGTTAGAAGATTGGCTTAAAAACCAATAATTTCTTTTGTTTGATTGCTTTATGTTATCAAGACTGCACTTTCTGGAAATAGATCTAAGTTTTGTGTGGAATATAGTTGATTAACAAGGAAAGCATTAGGTTTACACAATTTCCAAAGAAAAAAACAATAATTCTCTTCTTTGTTTCTTAAAAATAGTAGTACATCTCACTATTTTATTTTACAAGATGTAATTTTCTTAAAAGAGGAAATAAAACTCACTTGCATGCATACCGAGGTAACCATAAGGACTTGTTTTTTACTTTGGTTGACTTTTCTAAGTCTGTGGATAAATTATGGTTCCAATGAGTGGTTGCATTTCTACTTTTTTTGGTCACTAATTCTAGTTTGAAGTGTTTTTTAATTGTATTGACACATTTTTATGGGAAATCAAAATGCTTATAATTTTTAAACCATAACTCAGATTTGATTTCTATTTTTTTATAAGAGTGTGTTTTTTTATTATCTATTCATTGGTATTATTAAAATTTAAAAATACACTATTTTATAAATTTCCAAAATTGTTGGGGAGGTAGGGTCCTATAATATAATCTTTTAGGGGGTTATCCTGGTAATCATTTTTGTGCACCCTTTTCTTTCTTTACACTATTGGTGATTAGTTAGCATGGCTTCTATATATGGCATTGATCATTGTCAGCTTTTAACCACACATAATTACCACACATGGATACCTAGAATAGAGACTATCATTAAGTGCAAAATATTATGGTCCCTAATGAATGAAACACAACCAAAATTTACAAAAAATTTTAAAAAATTTCAACATCAGTGTAAGTTTTAAA
The DNA here is from genome assembly GCA_037957365.1 of Torreya grandis. NCBI lineage: Eukaryota > Viridiplantae > Streptophyta > Pinopsida > Cupressales > Taxaceae > Torreya > Torreya grandis. The sequence goes on from JARHVA010004158.1 coordinate 172,911, forward strand.
ATTGTATGATCTTGATTGGGAGTTATGTGAGTGACCAATCTCTTATTTAGTTTTAATGGGTGTGATTTTCCATTTAAAATGTGGAATAAGTAGAAAATATTGTTTGGGAAGGTAGAGCACTTGAGAGCAATGCAGTTTGAAGTGGAACTTACTTCACTTAATCCAAATGATTTTGCTTTTATTTTAGACTATCTCAATAAAATAAAAAATTTATTGACACAATTTAAGGGGAGTGGATGAGATAATAAGGATGAAGAGTGTGTGTACTTAATATTATTTAAGTTTAGTGGCCCATTCCAAATCTTTGCATCTACCTTTTTCTCTAGTATGGATGCCTTTGGTACCACATTCAAAATTCTAGATTTAGAGATATTTTGTGAGAGACTCACTAGGGAGGATGAAAATTATCTCACCTTGAGTCTTACACCTCTCAAAATACATTAGTGGCCTCACATCCTAAATCTAAGGTAAAAACTGTTGGAACACAAATATCTACTAAGAGTGGGGGGTGAATCAGTAGATCAACTAAAACTAGTCCTTTAATCTTTTTAGAATAAATTCAATAAATGATGTAGATTAAAAGATAAATATATAAATCACATACACACAAATACACATGACACCATATTTATATAGGGAAAACCCAAAGGGAAAAACCACGGTGAGAATAACTACTCGAATATATTATTCTAATCCAACCTCACAGTTCAAAGCCTCACTGGTTACACTTTTAAAGGCACCAACCCTTAGGATACACCAATAACCTATTTTAAGAGAACCAACTCTAAGGAATCACCATCTTAACTTAACCTCACTAGTTACAGTGTTTAAGGGTACCAACCCTAAGGATACACCAATCCCCTAATTGAATACCAACTCAACTAATCTAATGGCACCAACTAATTAGATATATAGATATATAAATCTAGATTACAAAATAAATTCATAAATGAATCAAAATGTGTTCCCTTTTTTATAATTCTAATGTGCAACTACTTATTCTATGCACATTATCTCTATGCATCTTTATTCTATTTTACCCTCTATCTCTATGTCTAGATGTCTCTCTATTCGACAGACTATATCTCTCTTACTCTAATTCTCTATGTCACTATAATTTATATTTGACATAATTTGAATGGATTCATCAAATTTTCCTTTATCCTAGATATTTGACATGATCTAGGGTTTCATATCTTCTACGTGTTAACAATTAGGCTGTAACACACCATGCCAATTCTAGACTCTAGTTTATTATGACTTGAATTGTAAGTTTCCCGCATCTCAATTCCATGCATCACACCATAATTATAATTCTATTTACTATTTATAGCATATATTAGACTCAAATTTTTATGCACAAGTTCTTTAATGTATATTTAATCAATTGGATTGATCAATCTCATTATCTGTGTCAAGATATAGAACTTATATGCAAGTTCCTACATGTTCTTACATGTTTTTATACTTGACTGTTTGTATTTAAACACTATAAATACTAGCCTTTGATCTCTTTCTTCATGCCATCTCGAAACTCTCTCACTCTATTGTATATTTGTACGTTGTTAAACTTTAATGTTCCACTATTTAAAATATGTTTTTAATTTTTAGATCCTATCTCCCACATGTCATTGGATTTCCAAATATGCACATTCTTTACCTTGACACTTTTACCTCATCTCACTACTTCTTATATCTTTGGATCGCTTTCACTCTGTCGATCTTCTCAACCCTGCTTGGTCTTTAACTTGCCACTATGGCAATAAACATTGAGCACTTTATAGCATTTGAATCCAGTCACTTCATTGGATCTCCTTTGTATTATCACCCATGTACCATCAAATCTTATGATAATCTTGATATTTATCTTTGACATGATCACTCTCATTATTCCTTTATCTGATAGACTCATGTGCTTGTGACACTTAGCATTAACATGTTCACTCAGAGGGACCTTTGACACTGTGACTTCATCATACTCTGTTAGATATCCAATGTCTGATTATGTATTAATTGTTTGATCTTTCAACTATCTTGATCATTAACTCTAAAAATATTACGCTCATTGGGTCTCTATCTGACAAGCTCCATGAATGTGACACTTATCACTTGCTTGATCACTCAGAGCTCCTTTTGAAAATTTGACTTCATCATCCCCCATTGGATCATCTACATATAATGAATCATATGCCATTGATCAAGATGGGACATAATATAAAGTTTAAGAACTAGGTAATATTAAGCCCTTTGGTCACTACTCGAGCTAGTAATTACTAGGTTGAGGGGTTGGTTTTGCAATGATGACAAAGGCTTAAGTTATAACTTAATCTACTAGGTCTAGGCTATAGATAGTCACCATCAAAATAGAAAGTGCCTATTGATGGCATGACTTAAACCCTTAGGGTTTTACTAAGAAAACTTATCTAGTTTGAGAGCAAATATAATTCAATTTTGAGCTCATTTCTTCTCAATTGAACCTATAGTCCATATATTCAAGATGCTCATGAAAAAACCATAATATAAATATTATCTATTTTTTTTTTACAAATGTCCATAGATGATCTTTGTAAAAGCATGAAAACTTTGAATGAACTTGTGTATATTTTGTCTAAGTATCGATACCACTTCATTTTGCATGGAAGGCTAACTTTGTACCTACATAACTCTTTTCACACTTAGTCAGATGACCTGTAAATTAGTGCATATGTTCCTCTTACATATGGGATTCAATCTATATATCCAATTTCTCCTGAAGAATTCATAGGTGCAATATATGTCTTCATAAAAATGCATTTTATTTCAAATTGTAAATTTGATTAAGTGTTGGGAAACACTGTCAAAATGCCTTGGATCCCTAATTTTCTGAAACATATCTTTTGTCACACTATGTTGTGTGACATGCGATTTAGCACATATAAATTAGGCACAAAAATGAACATACCCATGTGATTATTTTATCCTAACACCTCCATGTATGAAAATTTTGACCTCATCAATATGCTTACTTGGCTTTGTTTAGCCCTTTATGTAAATTTTTCTAAGTATATAAAATTAGTGGATTTTGTCCAAGTAGCCAATTTTGCATGCCCAGATCGTCAACTACGCTTCATCACATGTATTCAAATATAGAATATAACTATTAGGTACTAATGTCATATCAACCATGTGACCATCTCACCCATACTCATTCACTCTTGGAAATGGTGATTTCAAAGAAATGCCTTCTCATTTTTTTTGTCCGAGACCCAAAATGTCTAGATGATTAATGTGAAGAACTGAATGAATTGCATTCATGCACACAATCATTCCAATCATCTTTGGCCTCTGATAGGATCACCATATTCATCCATGATAATTAATGACATGATCATAATGTCCCTTTTAACATCAATTAAAATCATATCTCTAATAATCTCCCCATTTTCCACTGATGGAAAACTAAATGCTCTGATCTATTAATAATTTTCTCTTTCTTTGGCATTATTTATATTGGATTCTAATGAGTATAAACTAAATCTATTCATACCATACTTTCTCCCACTTAGGCAATGACACATTTACATAGTACTCAACTTGGACTCTTTCTTTACTTCTTATTTGATATTTGCACTTTTTACTCCAATGTTTTGCAGAGAGCACTTTGCTCTTCTTCTCTCACAAAAATAATTTTCACTTTTTATCCCCCTTTGACATCAATGGAAAAGGGACTTTCTATTAGTATTTATCCAAATTCTCTCCCCCTTTATCAGATAAAGGAGCTTATCTAATAACCTAAAACCATCAACTCATTAGAAATATACAAAATATACATAATTGAGTTGCCTTTTCTCTTCTTCTAGGGATCAACAAGGCTTTTATGATCCTTCCTCTAGACTTATTCTCCATCACTAGTATCTAGTGATGTGATGTAGGAGATACCACTCTCAAATTTTGTCTCTTTTCATCAATTGAGCATTTTTAAGTCTCTATACAGAGTCTTATGATCTTAAGACCTGACCAATTACAAAGATCCCACTTTATTTATGCATGAGGATTCAATACACTTTCCAGGAACTTAACTTGGTTTGTTCAAGTCATCATCTCAACCTATTTGAGTTAAAATTTGTAGTAGCAACACCTTATCTTTTAATCATGACTAAATCATCTCACATATGATTCTTTTCACATCATGCATAGCTCCCGAAGACATTCAAGCTATGTGAGTTAGGTCCCCCTCACTCCATGGTATATACAACTTGTCATATTCATAACATAGAAACCTTTTATATTATTTTCTTTATTACACAACATCTACAAGTCTCAACTAGAATCTGCATAATTAATTTCAAATCTACCACTGCATAACATACAATAATATCCTCTATTCTAAGACTTCTTGATTATTATAGATTGAACAATCTAGCTCCCCATTACTCCACTGACCTACTAATGATCAATACAAGACTTTGAAACATAAGATAATTTATTCTAATCAAAATAGTATTGGTCGAAAAGACCAATCAATAATATGCATACTTTTGTACTGATTTTTATTATTATCAAGAGAAAACATACTTACTTATAGACTTGAAAGTCTCCATCTCCTACCTTTAGAACCGAATTCCATGAACACATTGTTGGCACTCTCATTCTATCCTTGCAGACACTGCATACATAGCACTTCTCTCATCTTTTCACAATAACTTCAACTGGGAGCACTCACTTCTTGCCTTTAGAATCTTCTGAAGAACACCACTTGCTTCTTTACTGAAAGGAGTCTCTTAAGAATAATAAATAGAGACACCTTAATTCACAATGTCCTAGAACAATGTGAAACTAGGAGTTTCCCATAACTCCTCATATTCTTTTTCCTCCTTGGTCATCTTGTGCTTTCAATTTTTCTTCTTAATCTTAGGCTTAAGAGAATTAACATTCTTATCCACTATGATATTATCCTTTAGATTAACAATACATGAAGACAACATGGATTCATGACATACCTTTTCATTTGATGAATCTTCCTTGCAGCTCAAAATCTCATCACTAAGCATAGGAAACTGATATTATATGCATGAAAGTTTCTTAGTAATAGTAGGATGTTCACTTGAATATGTACTCACTTCATAACTAACCTCAACCATAACCTTGGTTATCTCCTTGAGCTTGGTATTTTCATCTTCAACATGAGCATACATTGAGAGATTTAGACGTTTTTAAACCTCTATAGCATTCCTCACCATGGTTTGATCTTTCATTTTTTATACATACTTGGGTTGCTTATATGTCTTATTGGGCTTACTTTTTTCTTTTTTAGAGACTTGTGAATCCATGTTCACACTTGAAGGCATGATTTTATTCACACTTTGTACTTTTGGTCTTTCAAATCTTGTTTTACATTGTTTAGCTATGTGACCAAAATTATTATAATTATAACATATTACATTTGTATCTACCAAGGGTGCAAACGAATTTTTACTTAAAAATTTGGTTCTCCTTATAGGTAAAACTTTAAATTTACTAGCCTTATGACCAAATTGATTACAACTATAACAATAACCATATAAAAATGTGGAATACTTGGTCATAGCATTAGGTTGCCTTACTAGTCTTCTCACCTTTGTTCAACTATCTACATCAGTTACATTTATCTTTTGCATCTTCCTTTAGTTTGTAGATATGGACTCATTGTTATTTTTCCTTTCCTCAAGCTTCCTTTTAGCTTGATCCTTCTTCACATCAGTAATGCTTGTGTTTGTCTTTGCATACTTGAAAGTTTCTCTTTTTTTGTTCTTGATCCTTCTACTTTAAAGTTATCATATAACTTAGCAGTTGTACTAGTTATGGGACTTTTCCCTTTTTGTAACCAAGACCAAATTTCCCTTTTGATGGATTTTGAGAGATGATCAATTCATCAAGAATATATAGTCCTCCTTTTAGATATAAACCTTTGTCTATTTTATCTTTAGCATTTTCAAACTCTTTTCTCAAAGCCACTATCTCTACTTCTAGCCTCATACATTCAATAGACTTAAATTGTAGTTCAAATATTGACTATATCTTCTATTATTTTGACTTCTTCAACTTGAGTCTTTAGACTCACTTTCATTTGATCAAATATTTCAAGACTTTTGGATAGTTTTTCAATTTATTTTTATTCGAGTTTCTTCTATCTTATGTTCTCTTTTCTCAACTTGTTAATCTCATCTAGAGCACAGATGAGTTCACACTCAAATTCCACTTTTCATTCCTCTTCTTCATCAGAGTCTTCAAGTTCCTCTTGATCTAGATCTATAAATGTTGATAATAATGCCATGAATAGGGACTCATTTCCCTTAGCCATAAAGGCACAGTCATGGTCATCATCTAGGCTATCACTATCATCCAATGAGTCACTATCTTCTCTTTTATACAATCTTTTCTTGTTTTTAAAGAAGTTACTCATTTTGGAATAATGGGGATTCATTCTTTTTCCATCCTCTTCTTGCTCAGAGTTATCCTTTTTTTCATAAGGGCATTTATCAAAAAAATGTCCTACATTAACATAATTAAACCATTTAAAGGGTAACTTACCTTTGTACTTTCTAGATCCCCTTTTTTTACTAAAATTTTGATTTCTTGTTTATAGAAGAAAGGTATAAATGAAAGAGAGGTAGAGGTTAGTAGAACCTAGATGTGGTGTATGCTCCATGATCCAGACGGTTATAGATATTCTTCTTTGGCTTGGGAAGATGACCCGTAATAAGAAAGAACTAGAAAAGGGGTGGTTAGTTAGGTAGATGGGTGGATTGCCTAGCAAGCTAGATCTAAGAAGCGTGAGCTATTTAGGAGGCTATCAATCTAGCTTTTGATACAATTTAATATTGAAAAGAAAGGTTGTATACATAAAAGTACTAGATCTAAAGAAATAAATAATTATAAATGAATGTTAGTGTTCTAAAAAAATAACATTAAGGTAAATGCTAAATTATTAAAGATATGTTTAGGTTAGGTTAGGTTGTTATTTTTAGTCTGTGAGGTGATAGGTTTTTCAAAAAACATGGTTTTGGTTAAGGTGGGTGGGTATTTGGTGCTTGCTAGTTTTTGGTCAAAAGGGTTCACACAGTGATCATCGACGATCAAGGTAACCATTGATAGTTAGAGTAACCATCAATGGTTGGGTGACTAATAGTAATTTAGCAATTGATTGTCAGTGGTTAGGGTGACTGTTGAGAAATTTGATAGTTGACTATCAATGGCCAAGATGACCATCAATGGTTATTGTTGTCAAGTATGGTTAACGAAAAAGGTTGGATTTACAAGTTTAGAGGTCAGAGGATAAATGGAAAATAGGTATAAAAAGTTGTTAAAATAGGAGCAAGGCAAATGAATACATGAAAAAAAGTACTTAGATCATGATAGAAGGTTATTTGACTTGTTGCAGAGTCTGGAGAAATTTTAGTAGAGTGTTGGGTGGTTAATGTTGGTGAAGTCTAGATTGATTTTTAGGGTGTAATGGTGCCTTTATTTTCAAATAAATTTTGGCAAAGGTTCAGGTCTATATTATGCTAATAGAAGAATTGAAACCTTCTTGTTTATGGATCCTCTTTCATGCCTTTTCACCTCCTACTCCCATCCTTTTATAGGCAAAGTGATATGGAGGTAGAAGGTTTCATAGGAGGTTTGGTTGATGATTTTAAGGCTTATGATGCATTATCAAATGGATAAGTTGGACATCTAGATAATATTTTGATGTGTTAGCTCACACATATATCAAGTTGGTAAGTTTAGGTGTTGACCATTGATGGTCAAAGTGCTGACCATCAACGATCAGAGTGCTGACTGTTAGTGGTCAAAGGGATGACCATCAGTGGTTAGGCTAACCATCAGTAGTCAAGGGTTGAAGGGTAAAGGGTTTAAGGTCAAAGGGTTAAGTTTGGTCAAGGTGAGTTGGTCAAAGAGTGTTTTGACTCAGGTTTGTATTCGAAAAGGTGTGAATGGTAGGTTGGTCATCTAGGGGTATTTCAACATTTAGAACCATAATATGTAGTTTTTTATTATCTACATTTTCCCACTTTTTGTGCAACTTATATCAACAAGATATAACATAAAAATGGGTTGTGGGTAAAATGTTTGGTTACCTTGAGCATGGGAAGAGGTGATCCCCCTCAAACTAGGAGTCGATGAGGTGAAGCAAAATTAGGTATGGGTTTAATGAGTGGTTATATGTATGGGAAGGTAAGTGATAAGGGTGGTAGATGAGGTTGGGCACTAATGCATAAAAATTCATACAAAATGTGTCTAAGTATGATAGTCAAGATCATGCATAGACTAGGTTTCCATATTTTGTTAAAATAAGTTTGGTTTTAGAAGGACAAGTGACAGTGCATCCAGGCCCCATCATAGGCATAGTTGATTGGGCTATTTTATAAGTATCATAGACAAGGTTAGTGTATCATAGGTATCCAAGGTAGGAAGTGCTTCTGGAAAGACACAAAAATGGTTGGTTGTGCATGATTTGGTGAAAATTCAAATGTTCAAAATGGTAAGGTAATCGGTGCAATTAAAAGGACCAAGGTAAGTTCATCACAAAATATGCAAATAGTTTGGATCAAAATTGGCCAACATTGAGGTGGACATGGTCAAATGGTTTATTGGTTAGTTGGAGAGGTTGTTCTCCAATGGTTCATGGTTGGTTTGTGGAGAATAGGTACTCTCTAAAGATTGGTTATTGGTGTTCAAATGGGTTGCCCCAAATTGATGTACCAATTGGTTTGGTTAGGTAAAAGGTTTGGTGGAGAAGGGTAATATCCAATGGTTAAAGTTTTATGGAGAAAGGTAATCTCTAAAGGTTAGGAAGAACGTGACTCCCTAATGCTTGGGTGATGTTTCAAATGGGCTACCTCCATTTGATGTACAACTTGGTTTGGGTTTGGTAGGAGAAGGGTGATCTCTAATGGTTTATGGTTAAGGTAAGTATAGGTTGGAAAAGGGTAATCTCTAATGGTTGGGTAGAATGTGACTCCCAAATAGGTTCACTAATTGGTTAGTTTGATGGGTTGGTTTCAATGAGTAAAAAGGGGGAAGACACGCCTTCCTAAGTGGTCATGAAAGTACAACAAGGAGGCTAAATGCTCTAATTGACAAAGACCATGATGGCAAGATGGGTGGGCTTATGAACATAAAACCCCTGTCATGCTTTTATTTTGTTTTTAGTTTAATGGTTATAAAATTTATCTTGATCACATGGTGTCAAGTAAGCTCAGAAATCCCTTGATTTGTGGAGGATAAAAGGGGGGATTGATGGTAGGTAGTGGGTGATAGGTAGGGTAACCTTATTGTTGGGATGACTTAACCCTTTTATAGGTAACCTAGGAACCATGATAGATAAGTCCATGTTATATTCAAGGTGTATAATGATCATTGTGTGAATTCTACAGATGATGTTGTGAAAGCTAATTATAGCTTTCTTGGGATTGTTTATTTTTAAAATTTGATATAGGGTCTATTATTGCTCTATTTGATATGTTTGGGAAGATGATCAATACGGGAAGCTTCAAGTGATTTATTTTGACAAATTTGACCTAGCCATCCTTTAAGGGAGTGGCCTAATTTTAGATTTGTACATGTTTTATATCTGTCCTTCAAGGGAGCAGTCTACCTTAAGTTTAAGCAATTTAGATTTTAGGTAGTTGTCCTTCAAGGGAGCAGTCTGCATGTTAGAGATGTTTACCCAAGTGATATTTTGATATCCAAGATTATTTATATGTTGGTTTAGACATGGAATATCTATATAGGCCTAAGGTTTTCCTTTATAAAGGTAAAGACATAGTATAAGGAGGTTGATAACAGGTAAAAGAGGTGGTTTAAATGATAATGACCATGGGAATCCATTCTAAAAATGTTAGAAAGTACCATGAGGATCATGTCATGGGTAGAGTCATGGTATCCATGCTTGGGATTTGGATAATTTTATGACAAATAATCACATTATCATATTTTTAATTGGTTGTCCTTAATGATAAGGAGATAAAGGTGATTGAAAATAATGGATGAGCTTAAGTTAGATACAAGGTGATAAGGAACTTGGTTTAACCAAAGAACAGGTGCACAAAAGCAAAGTATTCGAGGAGGTTTAGGTTCTAAGATTCCCCACATCCATACTTGAATAAATGGTTGATGCCAATCAAGAGATTAGATGTCCTCCAGTTACTTTCTAATACTTTATTAGATGTGCAAAATATTTGGATTGACAAAAAGGTGATGTTGGTTAGGTGATAGTTTGGGGGAGAAGGGTAATCTCCAATGGTTCATTGGGTGGTGGAGAAGGGTAATATCTAATGGTTGGGGGTAAATGTGACTCCTAAATAGGTTGGGTGGTGTCCAAAAGGGTTTCTCCAATTTGGTATACCACTTGGTTCAGGTTGGGTTGATGGAGAAGGTACGCTCCAAAGGTTGGGGCAAGAATGTCAAGGGTTAGTTTTGTTAATTGTTAAGGTATGGTTTGGGTTGATAAATGGTCAAAGGCTTATGGAAGAAAAGTTCCCCTAGTTCATTCTTTTTATGGATGGTCAAACATAGGAAAATGATCCCAAGGTGAGGTGTTGGTTAATAAGAGGGCTTAGGAGGGGTGAAGATGACTTCATCTATCTTCCAAAGCATTCTTAGTTGTTAGTTGTTAGTAATTAGTAGGTCAAGTTTGTAGGTGTTGGTTCATGTGGCATTTCTTCTATTACACCAAATCTAGGAAAATGTTGATGGGTCTAATTTTTTTAGGTTAGGGTAGGTTTGGTAGGTTTGAGGGTTGATCTTGGTTTGGGTTGTTAGATAGGCTGGTTATGGTTGAGCTAAAAGGTATGTTAATTTTGGTTGATTGATTTGGTGTAGAGATTGGTTTGATTGGTTGAGAGAGTAATATAAATGGTTGAATATGTTTGTTGGTTGGGTTGGTTTGATTTTTTGGTTTGGTTGGTGAAGTAAGGTTGGGTGGATGGTTATAGGTAAGGTTAGGTTGATGGTAAGTTTGGCTAGGTTAATGGTAGGTTTGGTTTGGTTGATGGTAGGTGAGGTAGGGTTAATGGTTTTTGAGGTCAATTTGATGGTTAGTAAGGTAGGGTTGATGGTAGGATCCCAAAAATTGGTAAGTGGAAGAGGTAGGTTGGTTAGTTCCACATGGGTGAATACACCTCATTAGGTATAGGAAAAAATGCATGAACTTGGTGGTAACGTACATGTGTGAAAGTGCATAGTGATCGTATCATTAAATTACTTGAACTAATCTAATGGATTTCTCAATACTCATATGGGTGGCTCAATAAATCAATCTAGTTTTGACTCCATCATTCCCCATGCCTACTTGGTGGATTTTGATATCTATGAATAGCTTGGAGAAGATTGTAAGTTCATTAAACCCTCTCAATGTATGTGACTAAATATCTCAAGTATACCATGACTCCATCATTTCCACCTATGTGAAGTATATGCATTTGTAAAATGTATTACATAAAGTGCTTAAATTATCTAACTGGGTAATATAACTATGTATTTCACTCCACTACCAGTCAGGTATGTTAGGTAGATTTAGGCCACTTGGGAATGCTAAAAACTACAAATGGAGTAAAGAATGAATATATTGATAACTTGGAATGTGATAACAAGTGTATACAATGTAGATAATGACATGGAGTTTATCACTCCATCTAATCAACTTATCTAAAGTTGAGTAAATGGAAAACATATGTCGTACACATGTCACCAGTCTAGTAAATGAGTATACTGAATCTAAATAAAGTATGTAATAGTTGAATATTTTTACTAATCTAAATTTTTGAGTGACATGTTTCACTTGATGCCTCCAAATATGAATAACTGGTATTAATTTTATTAAAGTGACTGAATCTGAGCTAAATGTGAACATAATTGCTGAACTTGTATTGTATCTATGAAAATCTATACCAGACCTAGTGTATTGGTTTGAATTATCTAAACTATCCTAAAGTTAAGTTTATTAGACAATAACACCCTATAGTGGATAGTAGTGCTCTGTGGTGCTAGTGTCCTAATCTAGATGTTAATGATAACCTTATCTGATCTCTATGTGGTCTAGACAAATTGTTGAACCTTTGTTCTATTATGTGTATGCCCTAAATCTAATACTTTTAACTGAGCGTATGTGCTGAAATGTATGTGTCAAAATCAAAATAAGAGTTTGATATTTGTAACAACCCTTGTTAAGGTCTCCTCTTTTGAGGGTAGATTTAAGATCTATGGAAGAACTACCCTCTAAATAATTAGCTCTATAAAATGTGTCAACCATAGCATAATATTCCAAAATAATGGACAAACATAACATCAAAATATAAATATATCTAAGTAATAGTAGGAAATGTAAGATTTATGTTATAATCTAGAATTATACAAGGTTATCAAGAAATATGTAAGCAATGTATAATAGTAGTAAGATCTAAGTAATCACCTAGGGGGATGGGGCATGATGTCCATCATGGCACCCAAGTAGGATCGGTAGATGCATGAGGTGTCTCATGGAATAAAAAATTGGTATGTATGTTTGTAACAATAAAATACAAGTGTCATGGTGTAGAATCATAAAAATAAGAAAACATACAAACACATGAGGCACACAATAGGTAGGCCAAGGAGACAAAATACAAGGGACATGTGCACCTATCACTAAATATAAGAATGAAAACATATAAGGACATGTTCAAATGTCCACATACATAAATAACAATAAATGTCATGTAGAGCCATAGAGAAAGGACATGTTCAAATGTTTGCATACATAAGCACGAAAGAAAAAACACAGAGACATGGGTACATGTCTAATGCATAGAAATAGAGAATTAGAGTATAAGACAAAGAAAAATGTCATATTTAATTTCCCTTGAATATGTAATAATAATAGTAACACAATAAATTATAATTGAGGAAAAAGAAATGAATACATATATAACTGCACAAAGCAAATCTATGTAAATACTAGGGTGCATAGATACTGAAGCTAACTAGTAGTATTTAGAAAAAAATCTAAGTAAAAAATAACAATGATCATTATCAAGATAGATAAATGCATAACTAGAATGTATAGTATGTAATATAAAACTTCATTATATAAACTATTTAGGAGATACCCTTGAGTGGGTGGATGTATCAATGTATAAACCTGATTCAATATGAATGCACATAATGGGTAGATGATACCTAATTTGGATTAATGTATTGGACTAGAGTCCTATCTATAATCTACAAGCACTTGACAAGAACAAGTGAAGCATATGTGTATGATAAAACCAACTACACTAGGATAGCTAATAATATGCAATATATGGAAAGTAGTAGAAATGTAAACAAAGTAATCCATACAATCTTTAAAAAATTTGGATTTTTGAAATATTTGAATGTTTTTGGATTTTGACATATTATATTATTTTTTTGTTTTATAATAATAAGCTATGTATAAGCATATGAAACTAAACTATGTACAAGAAGTGAGAGAAATAATAAAGTATGCTCAAGTCAATTAAAAATGAAAAGTCCATCTTTTATATATAGAATTTTATTATATGTATAATGTTTAGTGAAATTTTGACTGCCTTTCCATCGAGTGAAACTAAATTATATACTTTCATGTTAAGATTCTTACTTATTGTGTATGATCTGAGCTAATTGGGTTTAAATTTTTCTTTGTTTTATTCTTTGGCATTAACATTTTTGTTATTTTCTTTTAAGACCAAATCATTGATTTGAAATTACTGGTTATGAACTCAGTTATTGTAGGTCTATTAGATTCACTTGTGATAAGCTATGAGATGATCTATGAATTAGATACATGTATGATCAAAAATTTCTAGTTCATGTAAATGTTGCTCTCTATTCTAGTCATGTGTGATGAGGCCTTTCATAGAGACATATAAAGATGGAATTTCTAATTCCAAGGTAATAATGGATTCTATGCCATATACAAGTGAAAAAGGAGTAGTTCTCATTGGTGTACATATACTATTGTGATATGCCCAAAGTTTATATATGAGTTGGTTGTGTTGATCATCATCAAAATTGGTGATAGTGTTATTAAGAATGCTATCGATCCTCTTGTTTGTTTCTTCCACCTAACCATTACTATATGGGTGGCATAGTTTGGATAATGTATGTTTGATTTTTTATATGACACAAAAATTCTTCACTATTTTGTTCTTGAATTAAATTCCATTATCTGTTACAATGGATGGTAGGATACTAAAGTGGGATATAATATTGGTCATGTGAAACTGGCAAATATCCTCCCCTTTTCTTGATTTCATTGGGATTGATTGTACCCACTTTTTAAAAATTTCTATTATGGTGAGAATGAATTTATGGCCACATGCTAATTATAGGTTGTTTTTTTAGATGAGATCTAAGCCCCATAACATGAATGGCCATGGTGATATAATAGGTTGAATCTGTTGTGAAAGGATATGATGTAAGTTACCATGACATTGAACTTTGTCACATAATTTTGCATATTCTTGACATTCTTGTTTTATAGATGGCCAGTAGTAACCTTGTCTATGTAATTTGTGTGACATTACCTTGTCACTGAAATGACCACTGCATTCATTGTTCTTATATGTTAAATAGACAATTTATCTTCTTTTACTATTAATAATCTAAACAAATGTTCAATGAAAGATATTTTGAACAAATCACCACCAATGATGACATATCATAGAGAGTTTCACTATAATTTGCACTTTTCATTCCTTATAAAAGTATTTAGTGTGATAGATTTGTTGAATAAGTTATATATATTGGAAAACCATTCAGATGGTTTTGAATTGGATGCGGTGACAATTATTGTTAAAGTGATAAGGTCCACATGGGATACTGGTAGATATTTTAATGGGGACTAATGAGGAAACACTTTCCATTGCATCAGTGTGATGGTTGTCTTTACATGGGATGTTCTCAATAGATAAATTTTCAAACTAAGAATGTAGACACTGAACCATGTTTTAATAAGTAATCAAGTGTTATTATTTTGTTTGGTAAAAATATGTGACTTGGTTGAAAATCAATTGGGAGTCCCCATAAACGTTGATTAATTTTATCTTGAGAGCTTGAGCCACTTAAAGGCCTAAGATGAGAGATTTGTACTTGATAATGTTGTTGGTGCATGAGAAGTTGAACTAGTATACTAGAGGTACCATGTGCCCAGAGGATCGATGAAAATAATTCCAGTTCCAACTCCAAATGCAAATTGAGAGCCATAAAAAAACATTATCTATATATCTAGATTAATATTTTATGATGTGAAATCATATCTAAAATCATCATTAATAGGGTGTGTATCTAATAATGGGGTATTTGCTAGTTGGTCTAAGATGATTTACCCTTTTATAGATTTATTTAGTATTATTTTGAGGTTAAATTTAGTGAGTAACATAACCCATTTTTCAATATGACCTGAAAGATGTGGTTTTGAAATGAGGAACTTCAAGGGATCAACCTTAGTAATGATCTATGTTTCATTGTTAATCATGTAGTGATGAAGTTTCTATGTAGCAAATACTAGTGCTAAGAAAAGATTTTATATTGTTGGATATTTTCACTGATAGTCAACTAGTGTGAGACTAATTTAGTAAATAGCTCTTTCTTCATGTTGGTCATCATGGCTTACCTGGTATAGGTGGAACCAATATAGGAGCGTTGATCAAGAATTACATGATTCTATTGAAGCTATATTGACATGTAAGATCCCATTCAAATTGTACATCCTTCTTAATTAGCGTAGTGGATGATTGGGTTTTATCAATGAGTTATGCAACTAATTAATGAATTAATTGAATTTTCCCCTCAAGGGACCAAAGTTGTTTTAAATTTGTAGGAGGAGGCATGTCCATAATATCTTTGACCTTATTGGGTTCAAATTATATGCCATGTTGAGATATAGTGAAGCCCAAATTTTTTCCTAAAGAAACTCTAAAGACACATTTCTTAGGGTTAATTCAAACATTCTATTGTCTTAGTGTTTCAAAGATTTATATAGATCAATATCACAATGTTATCATTCTTTTAATTTTCTAACAAATCATTGACTTAATCTTCTATTGTCTTATTAATGAGGTCATGAAATAGGTCTATCATCATGCATTGGTAAGTTGAACCAACATTATTTAATCCAAATAACATTACTATGTATCAAAATTTTCCCCATCATGTCATGAAAGAAGTCTTCTCTTGATCTTATTATGATATCTTGATTTGATTATATCTAGTAAAACCATCCATAAATAAGAGCATCTCATAGTCATCCATGGAATATACTATATTATTGATGTTTGGCAAAGGGAAATCATCCTTCGAGAAAGCCTTGTTGAGATATATGGAGTCACAAAAATAGTGTATTTGTCTATTAGTTTTAAAAACTAGAATTATATTAGCAACCCACTATAGATGGGAAACTAGTCAATGAAACCAACATCTAGAAACCATTAGATTTCATCTTTAACAAGGAGAGAAACTTGAGGATTTATTTTGAGAATATTTTGATTTACTAGTTTGGCATCTGGATATAAGGTGATTCTATGTATGGAAATTGATGGATACATGATAGGCATATCAAAATAATCCCATTCAAATACTTTAGGAAATTTTGTTAAGATTTGATGAATGTTTGTGTATTTTGATAGATGTATTGTGGTTGCCAAGAGTATGATGCGAGGACTAGTTGCAGTGCCATAATTAAATTTGACTATTTTTTCATTGAGCAGTGTGGATTAATGTAAAGTATATGGTGTTGTGGGGATTGTATCATCTTTTTGAGGTAACATATGATCCAAATCATTTGAACACGTAACAAAGTATGCATGTGTGTTTGTGGAATAAGGAAACCTATTCTTATGATATAATGAAGGAAGATCCTCATATGCACCCAATAATTCTAAGGGATATTCATCATTAGAAAAATCATCAAGAACTTGTAGATTTAGTGAAGTTCTATCATTGATGAGGTCAGAGTATATAACTTAATATAAACATGGTTTACTATGTTGACTGCTCATGGAAAAGGTCGAAAAAATTCAATGTGTTGAGAAGCATTATGATAAAATTTGGCATTAGATGTATCATTTATATATCCAAGTCCTTTCTTTCCTTATTGATCATATGCTTCAACAAGATTTAAAATTTCTTATTCGTGTTTGCCTTTTTCTTGACCTATGTAACCCATCGTTTGAAATTATCATACTACAAAAGGTGAGGTAAAATTATTACCTTATACATTGGAATAAATGGTGGAATTATATATATCATTTGAATTATAGCCTATGGTTGTGTAGTATTAAAATCCATGTGTGGAATGTATTTATGTGAAAATTATATATGATGATAGTACTTAAATGGTTCTTTATCCATCCATTTTCAACTAGAACTCATTTGACACGTACCTCATTAATTGATAAAGTGATATAGATAGGTAGGTGTATATATATATGTTGTGTTGTAGTGGAATATCCTCTCTCTCAAAATAAATGTTATCTTTTGTCCATTACATAGTGTTGATAATAGAATCCAATTAGGCAGGATCAAATGTTCACAGTACCTGAGTATCATAAAGTGTCACATATAAAATATCATTTTATATGTTGGAGTGATGTAATATCTCTAAAATGTAAATATAATCAAAGAAATATTTCTCTGATCTATTAATTTATAATCATAGGTGTGGCAAATGTACCAAACTTTAGTATCACATGTGGACATCATAACCTGAACCGTAGGGTCTACCAAGAGCGAAGAGCTAAAGGTAGATGTGGGATGTGAATTAGATGTTTGTGATCAATAAAAAGGAGGGATACACAAGATTAATGATGCCCCTATATGTCTATGAATGATGATGGGGAAGGAGTGAACTAGAGAACAAAATGTATCTAGGTGGGATTGAATGATTTTAGGGACCATAACTAGTACTTGATTTACAAAGTTATCTATGTGTGGATAAAATATTATCTAAGATGTATTGTATATAGAAGTAAGATAACATGTTATGAAAATAATGAAAAATAAAAGATATTTATTTGATTTGAAACATCATGTATGATTACGTATATGTGATAAAAGAATAATGCGTTATAGATTTTTTGCATCGAATAAAGATACCTTGTTATAGAAAGAATGCAACATGAAAGAGATTTGAGTTGATTTGAAACATTATGTATGTAAATGGCCATGTATTTTCCTAGTTCATTTCAAATTGAAGGGAACAAATATGCAAAATAAACTATGAAACTTTGTAACAAAAAGTAATTTATTTCTTATATCATTATAATTATGATGAGATGGGTTGTGTTATGCACACAAAAAAATCATAAAAATAGAAAATTGGAACCCTAATGTGTGTTACCTAGGGTTATGGTTTGTAGAATCTAGAGATTTATTTTTGTACCAATTTATATGATATGTAAAAGGAATTGAAACCCTAATGGAAAATGGATTTTAATTAGATAGGTTGTCTAAATAAAATAATAAGTATGTAGCCTTGAATTTATTTCACAAAGATAAGAATTCATGCAAGCTAGATTTTTATTCAATGTTTGAAGTAATCTAGGTTCACCAGATGATTTAACCTTTTAGGGGTTTACAAGATTAGTTTCCTATGTTTCGTTGAGGGGTTAAGGTGTCTTAATAAATGAAATAAATTAAAATAATTAACCTATTAATTTGTGAATGAATGTGACCTAGATTTAAGTTCTATTTATAGCAATAAATAGGTATAAATATAAACTTATCTGAAAGTATACTATTGCATATGGTTTGGTTGTTGAAATTGAATATCTAAGAAGCTCTAACCATCACAAGTAGGTTACAGATATTCATCTATTCACTAGACAATATCTCTTAATTTGGATAGTAATCTCATCCATCAATAGTGTTTAATATGTGGTTCTAATGTCCTCTTTGTAGAATTATTCCCATTTCCAGGGAACACCTACGTATGTGTCTATGTGTTATGTTCCTTTGTGTCCGAAGCTTGTAGCTATGCATTTTCCATGGAAATATTGATTTTGTTTGAAAACCCTAGTTTCCTTTGGAAGTATGATATGAGTAAGAATTGAATTTGTTAGTAAGATGGAATGGACATCCTCAACACCCTATTATGTAGAGAGTTGCCTACATACCAATACTTTTAAAGAGGTATCAAGTCTAATGTTGTTCTCTCACCTAGTGCTTGATATATGTGTAAGTGAATGATATAATGAGAGTGGCCTTAGATGTCTTGAACATGCTTGAGCCTTTCAATACTTAAAAACTAGACTTAGGGTTTTTGTAGATGGTTGTATGCAGAAAATAGGGCAAAATATGGACAATGTACCTTAATTTCACATAACTTTGTCTTAATTTAAAGATTTTCTGCATCTATTTTCCATCTAGTGAATAAAGTTTGATTATAATAATATTTATAGGATTTTTTTTCTTTTGTGAATAAGAGAATGAGCTTAGACTAACCTTAAGAGGGGCACATGTTTGAAAAAGTATCTTTTGGAAAGAGTTAGGACTAAGGACAGTAGCACCTAGTTGGGGACACTAGCACCATGTGGATGTAGTGTCATGAATGTGGTGCTAATGTCCTTTTGGAAGAATTCAAGGAAAGTTGGATTGGATATAGATTTTACATTTCTTGGATGATGTCTTGACTGGTTGTGAGTAGGCAAGGTCTATTGAATGGCTGTAAATGTAAGTCTAAGGCTCTAGAATAGGTATATGATAAGCCTAGGGATAGGGCGACTAAAGAGACACTCTTAGAATATAATTTCCACTTTTAGGTGATTAAAATATTAAACATGACATAAATAATAACTAATTGGATGCAAAGCTAAAAAATATTAATTATTTCATAAATGTAAGAGGAATACTAAATTTCACCTAGCCAATACATGGAAAATCATAAAAATTACCTGTGTTGTCTCCTCGTCTTCATTTATATTTTGAAAACAATCAAAATCCCACCAAAATTCCACCATAGATATTCATAGCCATGGATTGTTGTCCCACCCTATTGGGAATCCCAACCGTAGTAGAGGATGCACCATCAATGATTGAATGACTTAAAATAAGGACTAATTAATGATTGATTTCTCCTAAAATAATCAATGTAATAACTAATAGCATCAACAAAAAAGAATTGAAATATAAAATTCACCATCAAGGGTAATTGATAAAATTACATACAATCCATTCAGCCTTAGTATATATCTCTTATAAGAAATCATTTCCTTCTGATCATCCATCATAAATTTGGAACATTAAATATTCAAAGTAATATTTTCCAACATACAATAATTTATAGAGAGTTAGTTTGAATTATGGTTTAAAACATTGAATGTTGTCTATTAATTACACAAAAAATTCAAAGTATTGGTCACCATGACACTAAAATGTGCTTCCCCCTTCAACATTGTTGGGAAATAGTTATCTATCACAGTAGGATGTTATTTTTGGCATAATATATTTTCTTATCCTACATATTATAAATTGATAATCATTGGAGTTTTCCACTAAAATGTGAAAAAAATTGGGGGTTGGAATTGGATTCAATGATTTATAGTAGTTAAGACTTTACATTCAAGCCAAAACACAACCTGTAGCTCCCAAAGTTCATATATATCCCCTAGCCTTTTAACCATTTTGTGCTTGGCTAAATTAAAACACATGGCCTCCCCTACTTGGTGAGAAGGTGACAAAGTAGTCAAAATTTTAAAACTTAGTATTCACCATACCTGGTGTAATGGCATAAAAGTGATATTTGAATGTTATGAGTTCTACTTAAGATTGCCTATTGTTAGCTTAGTCTTAGACCTATCCTAGATCCTATTTTCACACTTATCTAGACTTAGTGTGGGCCACATGTATCCAGTCATTCCTAAAGCAGTCTCAGACCCTCATTTCTTAATCCTAGCCATTCGTGCCTAGTGTTATACCACTTAGACACTAGTGACATAATAAAGACACTAACACCACATGGTGCTAATTTCCTTCTCTCTCTTTTCCCCAAATAGATATCTTTCCAAATCTAGAACCTCCTAGGGTTAGTATAGACCTCATTTATCACCTGCACAAGCATCAGAATAATATATAAACATGAATTTTATCCTCTAGCCACTATACATAAATCATATGCAAAATATAAATTCAACCTCAGAACAAGTTGTGCACAATTAAGGTTATCAATCACTATTGATCCCTACTGCATACTACCATCTACAATAGTCCTAAGCTCATATTACCCATATTTCTAATCTTAATCACATTCAAGGAACTCAAGGCCACTATCATACCAAATTTACTTGTACATGTACCAATACTTAGGTGGGGAGAATTACATCAGTCTTGACCCCTCGTCGATGTATTGGTATGTAGGTAACTTTCATCACTACAAGGTGTTGGGGATGTCTAGCCTTTCCTACTAACAAACATGATTTTTAGTTTGTATCAACCAAATACCCTAGCTATATGTAAGATTAGATTTTTTCTCACAAAATCAATCATTACAAAAAATATATAGGGTTTCATAACTCATGCATGCATGAATAGACCTTAGATATCCAAACACATGTGCACCCAAATGCTTGGGATAGTCATGCACAAAGGATACTACCATTAATATTAGGACACTACTACCAAATTTCCAATAATGGCATTACTGTCAAAATAGGGTGATAGTATCTATGAGTGGTTTTGAAATTAGGATATTTCTTATGACACTTAAACAAGATTCTAAATTAGTTTCAATCCTCTAAATCATATTTCAGGTATTTTCTAGCTATATTCTTACTTTCACTATTTATTAATATTTTCAATTCTATGAAAAATTAGTTGTTGTATTCATTTCATATTATTTTCCTAATTTAGTCTACTTAGCTCTTTAATAAACATAAGATTTACAATTGTTAACTCTTAAAAGGTTAAAACATTTGGTGAACCTAACTTACTTTGAACATTATTCAAACCCTAACCCTAGATGCTCCTAGGGTTTGTATCCTTCTTTTGCAAATTTTCATTGGCTGCTTTAATTTTTTCATATTTCATATATTCTATTTTAGTATCTCTATTTCAATTTGTTTACTATATGCCATCTAAAAAATATATCTTTTTTCCATTAAAAAGAAATGCTAGGGTAGGTGGTAATCTTATTAAGCATATTTAGATTCCTTCTATTCAAGCTTATACCATAGATGAAGGACCAGTTGTAATTCCTTCCATTGATCTTTAACACCCTGATTATGTGCATTTCAATGATAATGCATCTGAAGATGAGAAATATGATCAACATCAATATGATACACAAGATGGAAATTGGGACACTCTCCCTCCACTTAAAAATGAAATCCTAATTTTAAATAAGGATTAGATCCTACAGAGCTTCATAGATAGACTTTGAGACTATCCCATTGATCATGCATAAATTTTATAAGCCATAATGGAAATTAATAATAAATCAAACAATGGTCAATCTTTTACTCCCTGAGTTAATAACATTGTTACACCTACATTGGGCCCAACTCAGTTAGTATAAAAACCAATTGTAACTCATCAACCTTCAATGATAGCTTCACCTATTATGGTTAGTTCCTATACTCCATATGTACAATTCATTATGCATGAGGTTCATAATCTATAGGCTAAGGTGTTATATATTGAGAAGGGAGATACTAGGCCATCAGATGACTTAGATTATGATGTTATTTTACATACACCTTTGACACATCACATTACATTAAATTCTTTGCCATCGAGATTTATGGCACCTAATATTACATTATATGATGATAAGGGTGACCCTGAGCACCATATTTGAGCTTTTAACATATCATGTTTAGACTATGTGTCTAATGATTTGATCCTCACTAAGTTATTCCCATGTGGTTTAAAGGATTATGACTTACAATGGTTTTATGATCTATTGAATTAGTTTATCACATTAAAAGTCATGTTTCTAGCACAATTATACATAAACATCAGTGATAAGATATCATATGCTCAAGTTACATAACTGAAACAAAAATCAAATGACCCTATTGTAGAGTATGTCTTACAATATAATATTATATTATCCAAATTAACTAGCCCCTTGGAAGATAAAGAGTTTCAATACATATTCAAATAAACTATTCTACCAACATTACATGAAGACATCTTGTATAAGAAGTTCCCAACCTTTAAACATTTATGACACACAGTAAAATATAGAGAATTCAAGATTTTCTAAATGGGTAAACTCAAATATACAACTAGATCAAAATTAACTTCTTAGAGTACTATTAAAAATCCATATAAGGTAAGGTCCACTAAAAGAAAGAGTGATCCAAATGCCACAGTTAATGCAACTTCATAGCCATCTCCTCACTTGGTTTTATCATATCCTCTATGTAGAGTTTTCACCAACCTTCCAAAATTACTAACACATGTTTTATAGTATCTCTTGGAATGTAATTTTCATATCTCTCCCTCCCATCAAAGAGGTTGATACGACATGAACTCTTCTAAATAATTATGATTCCAATGCATTATGTGAGTATTACAGGACACCAAGATATACAACGAAGAAATATATTAGCTTAAAACATAAGATACAAAATCATTATTGATGTGTGAAAACCCATAAAGGCGCCGAAATTACAACAAATGGAAGCTAATGAATTGAAAATATTCTTATATTTTTTGTATGAAGCACAAAAAAATGAGGCAAGGAACACTTCAGTGGTTCACTACACATAACAAGTACATGTTGGGTGTATACAATGTAGATAATGACATAGAATTTGTCATTCCATTTGATCAACCAGTGTGTAAGTGAGCATACAAAAATAATGTGTTGCATATATGATCCCAAATATGATATTTGAGCATATGAATTCTGGACTGATTTGTAATAATATGTATTTGGGTATCTAAACTAAAAATAATAATGGTCATATCACACATGATACCCCCAATAGAAACAAATTGAATAATTTGTAACTAAATCTATGTAAACATGTATTGTAATTGTTTTAATTTTTTAGCCAATATAGGTTTTTATAAATCTAAGGCTACTGGATAGTAGCACTATGTCTTATAAAATAGTGACATTGTTGGAAATGTTGCATTAATGTCCCAATCTAGGTGTTTTCATCCTTATGGTCTAATTTATGTGAAACTATGGTGATCTTTGTGTCACTATTTTACCACTATGTTAACTTAAGTCTTATTTCTATAATCTAAGCCTATGTGCTAAAAAATGTAGTGTGAGTGCAATATAGGAATTGATATCTGTGACAAACCTTTGTGAATGCCCCCTCTTTTTATGGGAGTTGTTGAACATGTGCAAAAACTATCCTCAAAATAAAAATATCTACAAAATGTGTGTTAGCTGAAGAATATATGATAATTGTGTAATAATCCAATATAATGTACATGCATAACATCAAAATCTAAGATAATATGATCATAACTTTATAATGTAAGATGTATGTCATGTCTATAATTCACAAGGGTGTCAAAAAAGATATAACCATGTATGTAATAGAAAATCTGAGTGAAACTATGTAGCTACCTATGGGGATGCACCATGATGTCCATCACGACACCCAAGTAGGAAGGGGAGGTGCATGAGGTCCCTCTGGCATCTAAAACTGGAGTGTGTAACAGGTAAGAGATAAATTTCATGGAAATGACATATACAAAAAGTCATGTATACAACACACATGAGTCATGCAACATAGACCAAGGGAACACAAAACAAAAGACATGAGAACATGCCACTAAATGTAATAAAACAAGACATATAAAGACATGTTCAAATGTTTGCATACAAAATCAAGAAGGCACACACAAGGACATGAGCACATGTCCAAAGAATATATTGTGTGAATATAAGTGGCATAGATTCAAAGAGAAATGACATATTTAAATGCCTTAAAATAGATGAAACGTAAAGATACAATCAAGTATAAACTAGGTAATATATAAATTAAAGTGTGCACAAACATGTAATATAAATATGTGTAAGAGCTAGGATGTAGATATGATGAGTCTAAAGTAGTAATAGCTAGAAACAAAATTGATTAAGTGTGATAGTATCAAGATATAACAATGCTCAAGATGTGATTTAAGGTATATAAATATAGAACATGGTAATCAAAAATTTGTATAAGGTGCCCTCAAGTGGGAAAATGTGTCAAATGAGGAACCCATGTATCAGTGTATATACCACCAGGGGGAAGATAAGAACAAATCTATATCAGGGTATTAGACTTGAGTCATTTATAAATCTATAAGCACTTGACAAGAACAAGTGAAACATGTATTTATGATAAATTTGACTATACTAAGATAGATGGCATATGTAGTGTCTTGAAAATATAAGAAATATAGACATAAAAATGCATATAATCTATAAGTTTGTGTTTTCTAAGTATATATTTGAGTGTTTTTGTGTTTTGTTTTGACAAATTATACTATTTTTGTATTTTTTGGATATGATTTGTGTGAAATCAACATGAAAATGAACTATGTAAAAGGAAAAGGAGATAAGGAAAGAATGCACAACAAGGGAGTAACAATACTAACTGATGAGTCTCATGGGAGACTCAATATCAATGTGGCCCATGTCAAATAAAGGAATTATGATCATGTGTGATATATAAAAGGGTAATTGTGGTCTCAGAATCTACTACCTTGATTGATCTATATCTATCCCTACCTATGGAGTGATGCTAGAAATATGTGACATTGAATGTGGTGTCCTAGGGATTGTATGGGTCTTAGGTACCTGTTTGGTAGAAGACGATATAAGTGGAATAGGTGCCCTATGATAAGAGCCTTGATAACTCAAAAATACTAATCTTAGATGAAAGTGAGTAAAGGAAGGGCCTCTAAAATCTACAACATATCTATGATGAAGGGGCCTTTCTAATAATGGTCTCCGTGGAAGAATATGCGTACATGAAAATACTGTAGATTAGACCTCACTTGCATTAGTGGATTTACTAAACTCTATGGTGTATTGATAGGAACTACGCTCAGATATGTAATTCATAATTGTGTTGGAACTGGTAATTGTGTTGTTACTTGTAACTAGGATGTAACTACATGCAGGATAGGTATAGGATAGTCATATGGAAAACCCTCAATTTTGACCACTTGATTTGCATGTATATATTTTAAGCATTTTTAATTTTTGTGGGATGGATTATAGTTATTGTATCCATGACCTACCTAATAAAATTCCAAATATGCCTGCACTAGGTACTATTAAGAATCTAGTGGCCACATGTGTTAGTCCAATCTATAGTGTAAGTACAATCTCCCTAATGGATCTCTGAACATGGGAATTGAAACCAATGATAACTATGTTTGTAGGAGATTTCTCCTACCTTAAATACACCAAATGTTGTATAAGTGTGATAGTTCACATGCTAATACTTTACCCACTATCAACCATAACACTTTGAATAAGATGATGATCTATATAGGCTCATACAATGTTTATATTTAAATATGTATCATCATCAACAATATCTTACTTTGAGAAAGTGATGAGTGGTCTAAATATAATTGTAGTGTGGTACACACCAATGATATTATGTAGTGGGCATGTGTCCTCTATAGTAGTGTGATATGTTGTTGGTGGTAGATGTTCTAGGTTATACACCAGTTTCATGCCTTACACCATTTGTAGTGGTTGGCATTCCTGAGTGGCTCATAGCTACCTAATGTACCCAAGTGGTTGTAGAGATGAACACACCAAGATACATATTTAAAGTTACATCACAAAATTTTAGTTCAAATGCATCTAATACACATGGTTGGGAAATGATGGATTCATAGCCTAATTGACTTACTGATCCACCTACATGAGAGGGTTAGACACACCATTAGTCCAATCCAAGCTATTCATAGTTCATGATATAGCAAGTAGGGGTGGGTAATGATGGAATCAAACTTGGATTGAGTTCTTGAGCCACCCACACATGAGGATTGAGCAAGCCATTAGATCAATCCAAATTATTCAGTGATTGATCACTATATTCACGTGCACACATAGGTTATCACTAGGTTTATGCATTGGTTTGCATACCTAATGAGGTGTATTCATTCCTTTCATCTCTCCTATCTCTTTGATAAGTTTTACTTATTTACTCCATTTAATCTTTTACTTTGTATATATCTTAAGTAAGGACTAATTTATTCATGTTTCACTTCTAGGACATGCATTGGAGCATGCTTTACATATTCAAACCCAATTTCACATACTCGGACATAAATTCACAAGCTTCACCTATTAGGTATGTGGAGGTATGCTTCTTTCTCCTTTATCTTAGTCATTTCACTTTAAGATATTTATAGAATAAATATGTGAAATGTAATCACCTAAAAGTGGTATTTGAGTGCTAAGAGTGATATTTCAGACTACTTATCCCTAGCTTAGACCAAGACCTATCTTAGAGCCTATTATCACACTTATCTAGCCTTTGTGTGGGCCACAAGAATCCATAATAATCCTTAAAGTAGTCCCAAACCTTGATTTATTGATTTTCACCTTTATTCCTAGTGTTATACCACTTGGACACTAGCACCATAATAAGGACACTAGAACTACATGGTGCTAGTGTCCCATAAATGGCACTAATATACTTTCCCTCTTTTTTCCCCAAATGGATATATTTTAAAATATAAAACCTTTTAGGCTTGGCCTAAACCTCTTTTACAACCTACATAAGCATTATAATAATATAAATACATGAATTTTAGTCCTCTAAGAACTAGATGGAAATCAAATGCAAAATATACATTCAAATTCAAAATAATTTATGCATAATTAACGTTATTAATCCCTACTTTTTCATATTACCATCTATAGTACTCCTAAACTTAGATTACCTAGATTTCTAGTCTCAAGCACATTTAAGGCATTAAAGGTGACTATCATACTAGTTTCACTTGTACTTGTAACATTAATTATGTGGGGAGAACTACATCAATCTTTATCTCTCCTCAGAGTATTGGTATGTAGGCAACTCTCATCTCAACGAGGTGTTGAGGATGTCCATCTTACACTACTAACAAACACACTTTTTAGTTTCTATCAACCAAACATCCTATATATATGGAATATTAGGGTTTATCCATAAAATGAATCATTATAAATAATATACAAAGATTTAGAGCATGTTCAGATAGGAACAAATCTCAAAGATCTAGACACAACATGTGTACCCAAAATATTGAGACAATCTTGCATAGAGGATACTACCAAAAATATTAGGACACTACCACTACATTTTTGATAATGACACTACTATCTAATTGTGTCACTACTATCTTAGAGGGGTTCTTCCATTAGGATTATATTTACGACTCTTAGACTAGATGTTACATCAGCTTTCAACGTCAAGATCATTTATCTTAGATGTTTTCTAGCTAGGTTCTTACTTGCACTATTATTACTATTTTTAGAAATGTCAAAGCTAGTCAATTCTATAAAAAAAATAAGTAGTTGTATTTAATGCATATTATTTCCCTAATTTAATCAACTCATCTCTTTAACAAATAAAGTATTTACACTTATTAACTCTTAAAAGGTTAAAACACTTGTACCATGGATTTATTCAATCTACCTTTTATATACTCAACATCTAACCATAAATTTGTTTTGATTAAACTATTAATGTCAATACCCTATGGGAAAAGATTATATAATAAGGGAAGTTTGATGGAATGCATTAAATATAACCTCTCTATTAAAATATGGTATGATATAATCCATCAAAATTAAAAAAAACCAATTTTTACTATTTAAGCAACTGCAATTGTATTTTTAGTTCTACCACTACCATAAAAACAAATCAATATGTTTATTATTTTCTTTATTTCCCTAAAACATGTCATCATACCAATGAAAGTGTTGATTAACTAAAAAAATTTATTCTAGATCTCAATCCTATCAACGCCCCTACATGAATGCTTTTTAGCCTATGCTCTAAATAAAAATGACCTTTCCATTTTTATCAGATCACAATAATCATATTACATCCAAACTATGAATTGCAAGTCCTTAGCACACTTTACATGAACTCACACCAGAGTAGATTAACATATGGGTCATGTATGATATGGGTCATGTAATCATGGTAGCATACAAAATAGATATTTTTGTGGGTCTCAGATAGTTGACATATTTGTGTAATTTTATGTGCACATATGGTTAGACAAGATTATATGTACTCACATATCATGTGTACATGCATATATTCATGTACTTTAGGACTATGTTATGGATAGAATGATTGAGGCATAGATTGGGGAGTTAGTTTTTAAATATTATTTTTAAGTAGGTTGGTTGTGTATCTATTTAAACACACCCCTTCACATATAAGAAGAAGACAGAGAAAGATAAAATTTCCCTTCCATCACACTATAGGGTTTGGAGAGTAGTAGCATGAAGGAGGTAACACTAATGTATTCAATGTCCCCTTTTCCACCATGGTAATGAAGGCTTTTATGTACACTTTTATGGAAATTATAATAAGGAACTCAATTGTATTTTTTTGTCATATGTTATGTCTTCATTATCTTATGTGTTTGTTTTCATATATATGCATGCATGAGATATTTTTGTATGGTTGAACACATATGAGATTAAAGTTCACAATATAAATTATTGGTGGATTATGGATATGATGGATGTAATCCTACTAGTTTATGCAATATTCATAGTTGTCTTGATTCATAGCTTGGGATAAAAAATATTAATATTTGTCTACAACCATTTAGGCAAGCCAACATGACTATAAGTAATATTACATAAACCAACATGACTAGTTTATGCATATATTTAAAGTAATATTCAACGCAACGTTTTTGCCTCAATGATTGTAAGTACTATTACATAAAGTTTTGTTGGATTTTATTAATTTATTTTTGGTTTGTGATTTAGAGAAAGTAGTATATCTTCTTTATTTTTCCTATTTTGTATTGCTTATATTATTACTTCTTTTATTATTTATATTGAGTACTCTATTTTAAAAGATAGAAAAAATTATGATTTTTTATATATGAATTGCTTATTGTTCTTATTATGTCCAACTTTGATTGAAGTTTTATGACTTTATATATTATGTTGTGATCCCAAATATACCTATAATTGTGCATTTTTTTCAAAGTACAATACATGTGCTTGTTATTAGTAACACAAACTAAATTGGTTATATGATATATAAACTACTTATTTGGTGTGTTTATGTTGAAGTATAATACATGTTCTTCCTATTAGTAACATTAGCTGCATTGACTGCTAGAGTACTTTGATTAGTAGCATATATCTATCATACTCTAGATGTATTCATAAGTTCCATTTACCTATTTGAGTTACTCTTACAGGATATTATTATCTAGATATCTTTCCAAAATGGGTGGATAAACCAAGGACAACAAAATCCTCCAAATTGAGAAGTTACATCATCTTGTGAATAAATGGCATAACCTCATCAAGGCCCACAAGGAGGCAATTGTAGCCATTAATGGAGGCTCTTGTAAGGGTGGTAGAAAATGTTCTACTTATATTCTAGAGGGTTACTTGGTTGTTTTTGTTAGAAAGGAGTTGACGAGGTTCATTATTCTAATGGCATACTTAAATTATCTAGTTTTTAGAGAATTTCTTGAGAAGGTCGATGAGGATTTTGGGTTTAACAATGAGGGAGATCTCAATATTCCATGCAAGATTCTTGTTTTCTAGCATCTATTGTGGATGTTGAAGAAGGATATTCAATCCACATAGAACATGAGTTTGGAGTAGTTGATCAAATTGCACCATCATGAAATACACTATGGATCTGAGGCCAAAGCCTCAAACAATATTGCATTAGATAATTATAAGTTTCAAGCATTTGCTCAAAGATCCTTTTTCTAACAAATTACAAGGTCCCTCTCATAAAATATGTGTATAATTAAGACTTTAACATTATAGTTCTTTAAAATGAATATTAAGTTGTTTATTAGACTTAACAACAAGATCTCCAAGATAGTATTAAGTTGTATATTAGACTTTAACTATTATTAAGTTAGTATGTGGTAGGCACGATGCCATAACTGCTATGGAACATAGCCAATGTGTATGACTATGCAATTCACTCATATAAAATGGAAACACCTTAAAATTTAGTGGCCTTGAATGACATAAGATCTCTTTAAGTAGTCATCTCAAGTCTTGCTAATTTAGAGAACATTCTTAAGAATGATTTACCCAAATTTACCTAAATTCCCTAGGGGTCCATATTTCAAGGGTGTTTTCTTACATATTTGGTAATGGTTAGTTCAAATGTATCTTGATGACTCATGGAGGTGACAAAGAAAAGTAGTAGGGATAGCCTTAAGCAGTGGTAGAGGAGACTGTAATATAAATCTTTTGCAAAAAA
The DNA here is from genome assembly GCA_037957365.1 of Torreya grandis. Taxonomy (NCBI): domain Eukaryota; kingdom Viridiplantae; phylum Streptophyta; class Pinopsida; order Cupressales; family Taxaceae; genus Torreya; species Torreya grandis. Next base: position 204,320 of record JARHVA010004158.1, read on the forward strand.
TAATGCAATAAAAATTCAGAGCATTACTTGAAGAAGCAAAAGGAAAAAAAACTTTGTTTGATCTGCAATATATATTGCTTAGATTCAATTTTGATCTCAAACGATGAATATTATAGAAACCAACATGCCTTCACCAAAGACCAGATTCATAAACCAGATTCATTGAAGGGAAGGCATTAGAGATTAATTAAAATATTCGATATAGAATAAGACGTAATTATCCAGTGATCATCCCAAATATTTATACAATCTAAAAAAGGCACATTGTGTCAAGATAGAATGCAACATGATAGTATAGAGTGTCATATGAAAGATGAACATAATTTGATAATTTATAACTTAGTATGACAAACTAGAAGGCATTTTAACTATTTAAAACTCAATCAGACACACTAGAAGGCAATTTGACAATTTAGAGTGCATTTTATGAAAGAACATTTCAGCCAGAGGTATATAAAGAGAAACCAAGTGCAACAAAATTGAAATATGGGAGGACGTACAAGGATAAAACATATCCTGTCAAGTAGAACACAACAAAATAGAGCAGAACGTAGTTTTTATCTAACACGTAGGAAAATCAAAGCTTAAGTGGATATACAACGTAATTATTGGTATAAACTACAACCTAATTAGATGTACACATTACAGGAAATGGATAAAATAAACTAAAAGCAGTTAGATCTAGGCACAACACCGTTAAGGAATGATTTATATAACGTTTTGTGTTTAAATACATCAACAGATAAATTAAAATATAGTCGCCCAGTCAAAAGTAGACTCAATCAAAGTGAGAAGTAGAAATTAGGTATTCATTAAAGGGAAAACATTATGGACATAAACCAATTCCATCTACAGTCATTTGAATAACATTCTATCAAACAAGTCGCGCACCTTCACCAAAGACAATCATTGAGGCATTCTGTCAAATAAGTCCAATGCCTTCACGAAAGACTATGCCATAGACATCCTATAGACTATAGACTGTGCCATTTCATACCAAGTTAGTGGGTGTCGCACTAGGGACTATATTATTAAAAAGCTGGGAGAAAATGTGGACGCAATTGCAGACCTAACTCTGCTTGCCTCCCACCCGGGCTCGATCTAGATCCAGCTACCTCTAATGCAAAATGCCTTCTGGAATGAATGTGTGTCTGGTTTGGAATGTATTTCTAGGGCATGTTAGAGGAATTGTTTAGGGAGTGGAGATGCATTGCCATCAAATTTGACATAATCCAGGAAATGAGAAATTACTCAAAGTAGTGCGGGACCATCATGACATGATGGCCATCAGTTGATGATGCTAGTGGTCATGTTTTATGTTGGCTTTGTTGTTATGTTCACGGTCATGGTTAGTTAATCTAGACGGTGACGGCGCAGATACATGTGACGATGACGGTTATTTTTTGGGAAAAGTTTGTAGCTAAAGCCGCGATCAGCCAAAAAAGTGTAGACGAAGTTACCTAAGCAGTTGGAAGAAAGCTCAGCCTGTACGTGGGAGAATGTCTATATCATGCAAATATATGATGCTCTGAAGATACAGCTCTGAAGAACACTCTGGAAGTCTTGAGTAAGGGGGAGTGTTGGAAAATGTGGCTGTAGCCACATAGGTACTCTAGCTTACCTAACATTGATTGCAACCAAATTCTTGCATATATGTGCCACAGACCAATCCGCACCTAGCTGTCAATCAACATTTATGGTTTACTTTTTATTTAATATTTGTTATGTTTTCAGCATGCACAAGAGTGTATCCCAGGCGAAGTTGGTAGGATGAATGTGTCTCAGAACGGGCATTGAATCCAGTTGTGATGGGACTACAGAACGATCTTTAAGTTCAGGTGTTATGGGTCTAAGAACGGTCATAGTAGTTTGTCTATTGTCTGTAATCTGTTTATCGTGTATGATAATAGAAGTTGTTTGTTTGTCCTTAATCTGTGTGTTCAATATTGAAAATGGTTTGTCACTTGAATCATGTCTCTAAGAGCTGTAGCTCTGAATGCTAGTTTGTTTCTTAGAATTCTATCTCAGCTGCCTGTTTGGTTTGATAGCATCGCAGTATGCTTGTAGGGCAGTTTTCTTTCTATCACTGGTTAAGTTTGGTTGTTTCCCATATCCAAAATTTAATGTGCAAAGAAAAAGAAAAGAGGTAATACTTTTTAAGGGAAAAATAGTAGCCTTGGAAAGTGCAAGACTTCCTATGCAAGGGTTAGAGCAACAACAAACTTGTTGTCAGGCATGCCCTCAAATGCCCAAAAAAATACTTGTTGACAAGGGAAGAATATGTTCGATACATGTGCCTCCAGCGTCTTATCAATCAATAAGTTACTTGCCTTCATATATCGATGAACAATTGTAGGATAATAGCCATTGTGCAAATAAGCCAGTCCCCAGCCTAGTCCAAGTGCTAGCTTAAACAATCAACACCACTACCAGTTTGAAGGGATCCAAGTGATATGCCTTGTTTATCACTACCACTACCACCATCATCAACACCACCACCAGTTTTAGGGGTTGTAGTTGAGAAACCGAGCATGTCGTTACAAAGCTGTTGAACTAGCAAACCACATAAGTCTAGGTTGCTTATAAATCTAAATATTCTGAACTTTAAAATAATTTAAATCCATATAATTTTTACAATGTTTTTTATTTATTTTTTGCGGGTGGGTGGGGGGGGGGAAGGGGAAGGTGTGGGAAATTGTGTTTATGGGGGATCCAAAGATGGTAAAGGCTAATTCAAGTAAGTAAATTGTGAATTATTCCATGTTGAAGATTTAGAGGTTTGAATCCTGAGTTGGAAGAAAGCTTTTGCACCGAAAAATATCTACCAATTTACATTTTCTATTAAACTAATGAGTCTTTGAGATAAAACTTCCCACACTTATTAGGTGTCTTGTCCATATAAAACATCACAGTACTACCTATTGACAGGCCCATGGGCTAGGCAAGTTGATTAGTTGAAGGGACTCTTATTTAGCATTATCTTTTGGTTGCATATAAAACATTAGCATAGTATGCCTCAAGATAACTATTCATTTTATGTCGTTATCACTTTGGTTAATGGGCATAGCGGCTGGGTTGTACCCCACATATAGAATCAATCCTCAACTTAAGATGCTAAGGCTTGAGGTATCTACTCTGTCAATTTCGCCACATGCATTATTGAAGACTAGGTGTACCTCGCAATGATGGACAAGAATTTGAACCCAATTCTTCTCATGTTTAGCAACTAGGATATACTACTCCACCAAGGCCTAAACAACAAAAATATACTCTCATATTTTACCATATGCCATAATCATCTCTTATATTTTAACAATCCATACAAATAGGTGCACCTAACAGATAAACAATTCAATATATCCTTTCTATAGTCAATCCATGCTCAATTTAGTTTAATATTAGAGAAAATCTCTTAAATTCAGCAATCATAAACCATAAAATCCATTTTCAATGTGCCCTACTTTAGATTATTACCCAATGTTACATATTTCAAGAATGCATTATGAGTCAAATAAATCTTCAAAACTGAAATAGAACAATAAGATGCTTTCCAATAGATTCTATAACCGAAGTCTCTAAATAATTCTGTTACAGGCAACAAAACTAACATACATCATAATCTTAACAATCCAATTACTTCAGTACAACTTGAGCTGTAATGTACTCTAAAACTTAACATCTACTTCCAAGCATAATTACTATAGCAATTGAAGTAGGGTAAGCAACTCTTTCAAATCTATCCAAACGTTCTGCAAATAAAAACTAAATTCAAACCATGAAAAAACACTGTAATGAGTACCCATCTGCTATGAAGAGTAGATGGATACAAAGAAATACAACATCAAACCTCATTTGTATAAATGTTCCCTACACTGGTTTGTAAGGAAGTCCCAGGGGTAACAACATAAAACCTCTGATCAAGTATTTTGCTAAAAATATCAATATACGAAACAAAAGATGTTGCTTTTTATCATAAGAACCTTGTGGTGACATCTCACACAGGGAGTTTCTTTAGGACAGTGCCAATAAAGGTCTCGAGCATTCCAATAAACTTACATTATCTAAAAATTTGAAACAAAAGAATGATATAGATTTAAAAGGAAACAAGAAAAACTCAAAGAATCTTTTGGTAACCTACAAATAACATAAATAATGAAATAAAATGAGTCTCTCTACAACATCTTGAGGTTCAAAAATGAATGAGCGAGAAATTTTCTCATCAAGCTTCAGTGGCATTGTGGATTCTAAAATTTTGGCATTGTTCCCATCTCTAACTCAAATGTAGGCTTGGATAGGTGCTCATTCCCATCAACATCTTCGAGACTTTGACTCACCTCTTCAACCATTTTTACTACTTCCTTCATGGTCGGTCTTTGATCTAGGTATTGTACCACACAATCCATTGCCACCTGTAATAACTGAACCATGTCCTCTTAAAAATTGTGATTTCTCAAAAGTTTTATGTCAAACACTTTTACAGTCCACTCCTCACGAACAACTGACTCCACCAACAAGGAAGATCAACACTATCATCATTGATAGATCTAAAATATCCAAAAGCAAGAAACCAAAACTGTAAACATCAGGCTTCTATGAAATCTTCCTTGCATCGGTAACTTCTGGAGATTACCAGCATCGGTAAGGGGTATCATAGAGGAGATAATTCCCCACTTCCTCCTAGACTCCATGAGGAGTTAAACCATTATGAACGAGGGAAAGTAACCATCAAAATAGAAGAGCAAAGATTTTATAAAGATAACGAAAAAAACTATCGTTATTATTTTATTTTTTTAATAATGGGAAAACTGAAAGGTAAACTTATTTTGTCCCCATTTATTGGATGTTTTTAATTGTTTGTGACATTAGGGATTTGAATTTATAATAATATTTCAAATATTTTTACCAATAAAAATATGTTGAAATTTTTTACCAATTAAAATATAATGAAAAAATTTTTCAATAAATTTTGTTAGTATTATATTATTTAACAGATTTAATAATTTTTTTTAAAAATATTTAATTATTAATCTTTTTTAAAATTTCTAATATTTTTAATTAGTAGACAATATAAGTTAATGTCAATTGAATCTTATAATAATTTTTTAGATACAAATAACTTTCAAATATCTAAACTAGTATTATAGATTATTGTTGACACAATTCTATTTGACACAAACATGATAATTAATAATCATTATTATCCATAACATAATTATTTTTGAATTTGTACATAATTACCATATGACACTTATTTTAGTTTTTTGTAGTTGGAGAAACTAGCATGTACACATAAAGCATTCTAATTTTTATTTACTCAATTTATTCATAATATATCTTGAGTTTTTGAAGTAGAGATAGTTATAGACATGATGTGGCATGCATGGTGTGGGTATTACAACCAAGTGTTGTGTCTTTTGTAGTGTGATTCCAAACTTTCCACTCATATCTAACGTTTTTGGATTCTATGCATATGGAAGACATCAACCAAAGCATTGAATGAGAGATACCACTCCTATGTGAACCATTTGTTGAGCCAAAGATAAGCCCAGACACATTCTCATCCCTGATCGAAATGGAATGAATTCAAAAAAATTCCCATTATATTCTACATCTGACTCCAAAAATCTCTCGGGAACAAACCTTTTAGAATCTTTCCATACTAGTGGGTCCCTTCCAATTTCCCAAGCATTCAAAAATACTTGAGCATCCTTGGGTATAAAATATCCATCTATTTCACAAGAGCTTTGGGCTTTATGGGGGATTAGAAAGGGTCCTGGAGGGTGGAGACACAAGGTTTCATTGACCATTGCATGAAGATAATTAAGTTTTTCAATGTCTCTTTCTTGCACTATTCTTTCTTGTCCCACTACCTCTTCCAATTCTTGCTTCACTTTTTTCATTATCTTAGAGTTGCATATTAGTTTAGTCATGGACTATTTAATTGTGGTACTAGTCGTATCGCTCCCTGTAGCGGACAAGTCCTATAAAAATAACAAGCATAAATATCATCTCTTACAAAACATTATGAATTATGAAGTAGAAAGATGAATCAACTTATTTTATCAAACTAATGATATAATATGCAAATGATCCGGACAATAATTTAGGGGATGGTTCTACCCCAATTGATGACGAAACTTCTGGGAGCTATAACTTTTGCACTGTAGCTCCAATTGACTCCCCGTTTAAACCATTGGAAAGCTAAGAATGAGGAGAACGTAGTGAGATAGAACTGCATTCCAATTAGTGGGTTTTGACCTCTAAAAACCTAATGGAAGTGCCCTAGATTTCATTTTTAGTAGTGCAGTCTAAAAATAGTAAGTTTCTAAAAATAGTAATTCCTCAAATTCTGTATCATTTTAAATTATGGAAGTTGAACTACTTAATCTACCTTGAGATTGGTGACCTTCCACATCCTCCTCCTACTTTCAAAATGTATATAAATGAAGATGAAACCTGAAATAGAAATCAGACATCTCTTCCCAGAGATAGGCATATAGTTGTATTGCAATCTTAAGTAATAAAACATCTCTTCTCAGTGAATTCATTGTCACTATGTTATTTTTGTGTTCTTGAAATATCTGTCAATCAAAACTTCTGAGTTTTGGATCAAAAAAAATGTTTATATGGTAGTTATATTTTATATTATAATTAAGAGTCTACTATATTAAAATAAAATCCCTAAAAATCAATTAAAGAGAATCATAATTTTTAAACTCGCACTATTGATCTAGAGGGTGAAATGGAGGTGATGTTGGCACCCAATGACTATTTTTTGGTAGATTTTAAATTCATATCAAATAGGAATAAAGTGTTTGAAGGAGGACTTTATTTCTTTAGCCAGGTTAGATTGTTTATTAGGCCATGACATATATGGTTTAACTGTATGGAATATCTTCCTTTAATGTTCCCTATTTCAGTGAGACTTCTGAGGTTTCCATTATAATTTTAGAGAAATGATATTTTCCACTCAATTTCATTATTTTTGGGTAAACTAGTTGGTCCATCGCAACAAATGATGGTTACAAGGATAATTTAATTAGACCCTTACCAAATTCTATAGAAATTCAAATTGCATCTTGTTCATGGATCTAGCTAATTGATTATGAAACTCTTCCATTTTTTTGGTGATTTTGTCATGACTATGGCCATCTGTAGCAGATGTGTCAAAATTATAATCCTATAGGTCCTTCAAATAATGGGTTGCCTCATCCCCCCCCTAAGAAGTATAAAGAGATAACACCTATTATGGAAAATAAAGAGGGATTTATCCTGATCAAGTCTTAGATCAGGGGAGGAAGGTAGAAGAGAACTCTAAAGGATAGGTAGATAGATGAGGTGTTTAATAGGTTTGATGTGTTGGAAGATTTGGATTTATCTGAAGAGGTCCCTATTTGGGAGCCTTTTGTGTAAGATATTTTTAGGATGGAATAAATAGGTGTGGAAAATAATGGAAATAGTTTGTATGTTGCCTAAGATGGAGGTTAAGGATCTTTAATAGAAGTATATGTGTCATTGGTGACCTCCATAGATATGGAGATTAGTTGGTGCAAATAAGTGAAAGATTTCTTAGGTTTGGCTATTTCAGAGGTTTCTTTAGATAAGGTGGTTTAGTTTGAGCACAAGAGTAAGGAAAACATATAGGAACTAAGGATTCAATAGGAGACTATCAAAAAAGGTTTTTGTGAGAATCCTCCCAAGGTAGGTAGGAAAAAAGACTAGGAAAAAGTGAGATTAGCTAGAGAGACGTTGGTTGAGGCTAGTTTAGTGATAACCATTGATACTCACATTCATTTATCTCAAACATTATCTTTCTCTCATGAAATGTAAGGGGCATGCATAACATCCCTAGACAAAATGATATTCATGATTTGATCTGGGTTCACTTTATAGATATTCTCTTCATTCAGGAGACTAAGATGTCTGTGGAAGGTATGTTGAGTTTAGCTTCTAGGATTTGGATGAGAGGCTAGTGTCAATGCATTAGGGCTCAATGAAGCATATAATATGTATCCTACCTCTAAAACACTCTTAAATTTAATCCAATATGGTGAGTTTCTAGTATATCCTCACTATGCATGGTTGCCTCAATCTTAGAATCAGGTGAAGTTAACCTTCTTACCAATGTCTATGCTTCAACTAATTTTACATGGAAATCCTTGATATTGTCTCACATCAAGATAGTGAGGTCTCTTTCTCCTTATCTTCGTTAGATCTTTATGGGAAAATTTAATGTTATTTATTATTTGGAGGAGAAGAGAGGTGGTGTTACCAGGGTGGAGGATTCATCTAGGCTCCTAAGGAATAATATTAATATCTTAAACTTGGTGGACATAAAAACCTATAATGGTTTGTTTAATTGGAATAATAGGACTTCAAGTGATGATGCTATCTCTGAGAGGATAAAAAGATTTGTTGTGTCTAATTTTTAGGTAGGTGATAGATGGACCACTAGCTTTAAAATTCTTGATTGGAAAGGTTTGGATCATTGGCCAATCAAAAATTAATCTATATTTTTCAAAATTTATAAGAATCCTTATTTAAGGTTCCAACTTATGTGGCTTGATGATAATTTAATACATGAGTTAGTATCAGATTGATGGTGCAAAGGGAAACCTACCTATGGTACAACTATGAACACCTTTTCCAATGTACTTCAATATCTTAAATACATGTTAAAAAGATGGAATATATAGTGTTTTGGTAATATGTTAATATATAAAGAGGAAAACTATTCTCACTTGGATAACATTAATACTTAGACCTAGAATCATGATTTAACATAAGAAAATTCTAGATTAGAAGTGGTAGTTATGAAAGACTTCGGGGTATGGCAGCTATGTGACGAGATCTTATGGAAGTAAAAGGTGTGTATTGATTAGTTACTTGAGGGAGATTTAAATACTATATTTTTCCATAAATTTGTTGAGGATAGAAGGAAAGTGAATGTTATTACCTCCCTCAGGTCCTCTGAAGGGAATCAACTCTCTTTTCTTTGGATAATTATGATGGAGATCATTCATTACTACTCCACACTGTATACTGATGATACACCTCTAGCAAGGGAGGAAGAGGACCTTATTTTGAAATGCATACCCTTATTGGTTTTAGATGAGATTAATGCAAGGTTGAACAAACCTTCAACTTTGTAAGAGTTAGAGGAGATTATTTTTCAGATGAGGAAAGGGAAAGCCCCTAGCCCTGATGGATTCCATATAGAATTCTATCAGGAATTTTGTGTAATACACAAATAGGACCTTCTTGAGGTGGTCTTAGAATCACAAAGGAGTAAATAGACACTGAAGGCCATCAATGTTATGTTCCTGGCTCTTATTCCAAAAATAGTAGAAAATTATTTAGACCTATCTAGACTTACATCCCTTTGCAATGTTTCCTACAAAATTATTACTAAGGTGATATTTGAAATGCTTAAATCATGGCTCAGTTCTTTAATTTTAGTGGAGAAAGAGGGATTTGTTAATGGAAGACAAATTTTAGATGGGGTTGTTGTTGATATAGAGGCTATTCAATCCATGGTTACCTCTAAAGAAAAGGCTATGTTTATTAATCTATGCTTGGACAAAGCATACGACCATGTAAAATGGAATTTTTAATAGTAGGTTTTGGTGGAATTTAGGTTTGACAATGAGTGGATCAAGTTGGTAATGAGTTACGACTCCTCAACCTCCTATTTTATCCTCATTATTAATGATAATTCCAAATTATTTGGAGCCTTACATGGGCTTCACCATGGGGAACCACATTCACCTTATTTATTTATTTTAATAGCAGAAGGCTTGGGGAGATTTATCAATTATTGTGTGAGGTAAGGGTTGATTTAGGGGTGGAATTGGGGTAACATATTACGTCTTCATTCAAACTTGTAGTCTGTTGATGATACCTCTTTGATGGGCTTAGCAAGAGTTAATGAGGTGGTTAATTTTAGGAGCTATTTAGATATTTACTTGGTGACCTCTAAGTAAAGGATTAACTGGGATAAGTATTTCATTTTATTCATTAATACTCATGAGCTTATTCAGACTAGGATTGCTTAGATTCTTATATTCTAGACCCGTAGTCTCCCTTTATGTATTTGGGTACTCCTATTGCTTTGGGTGCCTTACCTAGTAGGTTTTTGCAGATAACTTCCATAGAACAATTTCTCATTGGACTTGTAGGTGGATTTCCTCTACATGGAGATTGATGCTTCTAAAATTGGTTATATAGGGTTTCCCTATTTATAGGTGTATTGGGCAAGCAACTCATTCAAGATTCATTCCTTAGTTTGATTCCCTCTCTTGACAATTTTTATGGGCTGATAATTTGAGCTCAAAGAAATGGAGTTTGGCTAAGTGGAATGTTGTTTGTAGGCCCATATATGAAGGGGTTCTTTGTAGTGTCCCTTGCTAATTTGAATGATAAATTTTCCAAAACACTTAATAGAGCATGTTTCATTTAACAATTAAGAGAATATAAATTGAGTTTTCAAAATAAGAATTTTTTCTTATAATTAACACTTTTTAAGTCACCATTGTCTAGTTTATCTTGAATTTACTCATAAATTTGATCCAACATGGTGGGTTTCTAGTGTATCTTCACTATCCATAGTTGCCTCAATCTTAGAATCAAGTGAAGTTAACCTTCTTACCAATGTCCATGATTTGACTAATTTTAGAGGGAAATCCTTGCTTTGGTCTCACATCAAGATAGTGAGGTCTCTTACTCTTTATCTGCCTTAGATCTTTATGGGAGAATTTATTGTTGTTTCTTATTTGGAGGAGAAGAGAAGTGGTGTTAGTAGTGTGGAGGAATCTTATAGGCTCTTGAGGAATAATATTAATCTCTTGAACTTGATGGACATAAATCCCTATAATTGATTATTTACTTGGAATAATAGGATGTGGGGTGATGATGCTATCTCTGAGGGGCTGGATAGGTTTGTTGTGTCCAATTTTTGTGTAGGTGATATATGGACCACTATCTATAAAATTATTTATTAGAAAGGTTTGGATCATTGGCCAATCAAACTTTCATATATCTTTTTCAAAACTTCTAAAAAACCTTCTTTTAGGTTCTAACTTATGTGGTTTCATGACACTTCACTACAGGAGTTAGTATCGGATTGGTGGTGCAAAAGGAAGCCTACCTAAGGTACAACTATGTACACCTTTTCCAAGAGACTTCAATATCTTAAATACTTGTTGAAAACATGTAATAGGTAATGTTTTGGTAATGTGTTAATAGATAAAGAGGCTACCCAATCTTAGCTTGATGATATTACTCCTCAAATTTAGAATCATGATCTAATAGAGGAAAATTCTAGATTAGAAGTGGTAGCTATGAAAGACTTTGAGGCATGGAGCCATGTGAGGAGATCTTATGGAAATAAAAGGCATATGTTGATTAGTTACATGAGGGAGATTGAAATGCTACCTTTTTCCATAACTATATTAAGGATAGAAGGTAAGGTAATATTATTACCTCCCTCAGGTCCTCTAAAGGGAATCAATTCTCTTCTCTTAAGATGATTATGAGGGAGATCATTCATTACTACTTGAAACTATATGCTTATGATACACCTCTAGTAACGGAGGATGAGGAACTTATTTTTCAATACATACCCTCATTAGTTTTAGATGAGATGAATGCAAGGTTGAACAAACCTTCAACTTTGGAAGATTTAAAAGGGATTGTCTTTCATATGAGGAAAGGGACAACCCCTATCCTTGATCGATTCCCTATATAATTCTATCATGAATTTTGGGTAATACTTAAACAAAACATTTTGGAGGTGGTATTAGAAGAAAAAATGAGTAAATAGATGTACAAGGCCATGAATGCTATGTTTTTGGCTCTTATTCCAAAAAGAGAAGGAGCAAATTCTTTAGCCCTATTCAGACCTATATCCCTTTGCAATGTTATCTACAAAATTATTACTAAGGTGATAGCTGAAAGGATTAATTCATGGATTAGTTCTTTAATTTTGAAGGAGAAAGAACGCTTTGTTTTTGGAAGATAAATTTTAGATGGGGTTGTTGTTTCTATAGAGGCTATTCACTCCATAGCTACATGCAAAGAAAAGACTATGTTTATTAAGCCAAACTTAGCCAAAGCATATGACTATGCAAAAAGGTCTACATGAGTGTCTCTTGGCATAAAATACACACTTGATATTCATATAGACATATGTTCAAAAAAAAGTTAGTGTTAATTATTTCTATGTTCTTTGATGCAAATGTTGTAATTATTTGTACTAAAATCAATTTCCTATAGCATGTCAATAGACCAGGAATATTCATTATGACAAAATAATTGAAATTTCAATGGGCAAGTTCACTTTTAGGCTTGTTGTCATTCGAGTCTCTTGTAAGCATAACATAGTTTATTTAATGAGTTGGTGGTCATGTAGTATATTTTCTAAGTACACTTGCAAGATCTTAGTGTTCAAAGAGAATATTGTTAAACAAATTTAAGTTGTTATGGTAAGATAATATAACAAATTCCACTATTCACTATCTATAAGAATTTTAATTTCACATTGAACTTTATTTAAGACTTTGAAATTTTGCTCGATTACTCTTTCCATAAGGTATAGCATCTCAATGGTTTTTACTCTAGATAGTGTAGTATAAATAAGGCCATGAACATTTATTCTATGGAGATCAAAATCCAAAGCATTCATTGTTATCCCTTGTGACCTATGAAATATTTTCACGCATGCTAATTCTATAGGGAATTACTCTAGAATTGTTGTTTTCTTCTTTTCATTTATTCTTTTTGTAACTCTTGTTATAGGATTCCATAGTTTATTTATTTATATAATGAATAAGGAATCCATTATTTTTTGTTATAATACATGTACACTGGCATCATGAAACTTTATCCATACAATTTTAGGTGACATGCTTGTGTAATATTGAAAAATTCAATCTACACCATTCCCTTAGCAGTCCTTTGTATTGTAATTTCCTACAGTTAGCTCGACTAGGATGTTTCTTTTTAGAGTTATTTTCTTTGATAAAATTGATTTATTACTAAATGTATAGTCCTTTTCAATTTCATCAATTTATATATTGTAAATTATAATTAGTGTATATGTTTCTGCTTGAAAAATGTTTAGCATTTTGTTATTATGAATTTCAACATCTTTGTTTCTATGAAAAAGGTATGGAAATGTTGGGTCAAGCGGATGACTTACATGATAGTGTTGATTTAAGTATTGAGTGTCATTACTATTATACTATTCATTATATGCAATTTAAAATTGATGTGAATAAGATATCTTGTTACCTCATTACTTGTTGTAGTTGAAAGCATTTTACAATTTCTTTCCATAATGTGTATGGTATTATTTCATTTTGAATTTTATGTTTTTTGAATATCTAATTGTCAAGAATAGGTTGTGTCTAGTAAAAATCACCTTAAAAATGACATCTAGGTTTATGAATGGCTTTGTTGATGTGTGCATGATTTCACGTAATGTTTTTTATTTTCTAAATATCATTTGATTGCCTATTAATGATATCCCATCAATAAACATTACATGAAGTTGCTCAAATTTCTTGCTCATACTATATAGAGTATTATAATCTAGTGGTAGCATTTTTGGCATTTTATATGGAAATTTGAAAATTGAGTGAGTAGTTTCACCATTTACATTGTAAGAAGCTTTGCCAGTATATGCAACAATAATGCCTTTCACTTTTAGACAGTCACTATTAAGTTCTTTATTGTAGAACTGACATACTGCTTGGTAAATTACTTTTGTTATATATGTATTCCTTGTTCCAACTCTCCTTTTTAGAAATAAGTGATTTTTTTTGTCTAGAGAAATTTGTTTTCTTATTGTAACATATCTAACAATTTTTTTGTTTAGAGTTTAAATGTTTTTGTGAATTGAAATACTCATCTTTGCTTATTAGAAATGGCTGCTTCGCTATTTATAATTTTCTTGGTGGTAGGGTTTTCATTGAATTTTTTTTATTATTATATTTATATCGACCCTAAGATCATATTCATCATTTCTACCAATATGTTGATCACATTAATTGCCATTTCTAATGTCAAATATCATTGTGTTTACATTACTAATATGCATTGTCATAATGTCAATGTCACCCCTTTTTTTTTGGAATTGCATTGTGAATTTGGCCTTTTGTATCTTTTATTATTTCCAAGTGTCCTAGGTAAGCAACAAGTCATTTCCTAGAATCTTTTTTCAATGTTTCTTCCAGTTCTTGATATGGTATGAACAACATCATTTTCTATCTACAATAGTTATCAGGGTCAATGTGTTTGTTGTACCTCACATATCCTATGATTTATGTATTTTAATGTCTTTGCATATTTTTTCTTGTTCCTACTTAGTAAGATACATATTCTACTAAGCACACATATTCTAAATATTTTGGTCTTCTATTGTGTTTGTCCATGGCTTAAGAACACATCACATTTTCAGAGTCATCACACTCATGTGCTAACAATTTAGAACTTGTCAAAATAAATGTTCTATTTTCCAATGGTGATGTGTTTATAATAATAGTTTTCCTAGAGTCATAATGCAATGGTAGTGATAACACTATGTCCAATGCTTGTCGGTTGGACATTTATTGATAGTTAAGGAGGTTGTTACCAAGTTTTTATATAAATTGAAATTTAGTCTCATTTTTTCTTGATATATCTTCTTAGATTTTAGAGAAATCCATTATTAGTTTATGATCTAGCTAAGCCATATAAGATGTGTAGTACATTGTAGTAGAATATGCATCAATAATAAATTATGTATTTGTATTTGCATACCAATACTAGGGAACACCAATTGTAAAATTATTGGTCCACATGTCCATTGGGTGCCTTTTCAAAATAATTATAGGATGTGTAGTAACTGATCACAAAAGGTTCACATAATTTTCCTTAGTTAAGTTTTCACTTTTTAAGAACACATCAAATGTTGTATTTATGTCATACTTTTTGTTTTCAAGTGATTTAAAAAATATTTTAGTGGTATTTACAATTTCTTCTTGTGTATTTTCTAAAGCTTATAATATTATTTTTTCATCCATTAGAGGTAGTGGAAATTTGAATCTACAATATGACATCTTATACTACTTACATGTTCTTTTATGATGATGGGTTTGCATTTGTAGTAATGTTTCATCTAAAAATAATGAATCATAAGATATGTATTTTATTACAAATGATTCAATTTCAGCATTTGGGAATTGGCCGTAGATCGACATATTGTGTATCCAAAGCATAAAGTGAACATGTTCATTTTCTCTATTTTGAAATTATGTTACAAAAAATTAATCAACAATGTCACCAAATAATTGATTATTTTGTAACATCAGCTCTTTGAATGCATTTATTTTGTGATTGAAATAAACACTATAAATTATTGGACTCTTTCTTATCATGAAATCCATTTCATTTGAGTAAGTATTCTTATTGTGTTAGGATTTATTTTGCCTAGTTAAATTAACTAGTTCATTGCAAAGGGGACTGCAAACATGATATGTGCTCATTAGTGCAATGAAAAATATTTGTGGTCCTAATTTCCATATCATTGTGAAGATGTTCTTTTTTTTCATTTTTATTAGTACTTGAGTGATATTTTAATGTATTTAAAGGATTAGAAACCTATTTGAGAATGCCAAATATTTTCTACATTTGCCTTTCTCTTAAGGTCTCTTGCATATAATGTTTGCCCTTTCAATTTGCCTTCTCTTATACATATCCATGAAAAATTAGAAACATGTTGTATGATATTTTTAATTTATTTGAAGAATAGATTTGTGACATGGATTGCAATGCCATCATCCTAATGTAGTAGTTCCCACTTTATTATTTATTGATAAATAAAATTTTTAATAACATCATTTGTCTGAGCACAACCATAATATAAAGTTGGAATGTTCATTTCTTCTAAGTACTTATCTTCAAAAATACCCAATGGCTTAAAGCCTTAAGATGGTGATATTTTAATAATGATTTCTTTAAAGTATTTTATTGAATGTGAACTATCGCCATCAAAAACTAATTCTATAATTGGTTTTAGTTCAACTTTAATTGAATCTTGGTCAATATCTTCATTGTTTTGAATTTCTTCTGATCTTTGGCTAGTTTCATCCTCAAAGGTATGTAGAAATTCCTTATTAATAGTGAATTCCTCTTTCATTTACAAAGTAATTTTACAAAGCTCAGTCAATGCATTCATCACAAGTGCAAGTTTGACATTTTTGATTAAATATGCATTACCATACTCTAATTTTTGCTTAGTTATAATTATAATTGTCTGGTTGTTGTTTTCAATTTTCTTTAGTAATGATATTTGAATATGATAAAAATAAATAGGAATATTTATAATTATTCCAAGAATTCCTATTTGTGCTCATTTATATCCTAGTTACCTTATTTATGTGAAGTCCATATCCATGGAAACTAGTCTTTCCTCTAAAGAACTTAATGCTTGAACTGCTTGTACTGGTTGATTTATTTGAATTTGAAATGGTGAGGAAAACATGGGCATTTGTAAATTTTCAAGAGCTAAATTGCATGGTTTACCTATGTTTACTTCCAATTATTTTCTATAATGTTTTTATTTAACACTGATCAAATAGAAAATGTCAATAATATCATTATCAAGATCAATTACATATTTAAAGATGTGTAAGCATTCACATAGACAACATGGATAAGTAGGTGTGTCATTAATTGCTTGTAGATATGTTATAATTAATTTTTTGGATTCATCACTTTAGTTTTTTATTTTATGCTCATTGTTTTTTAAGTTTGCCTATTTTTATTTTCAAAGAATGTAATGATGTGCATTTGGTAATTTTATAATCCATTATCATTGGTGTTGCATTTTTGTGTGGTATATTTCTTATTTTTGGAGATATTGACATGTTAATAATGTCATTTTATTCTCACGTCCTAGTGTTTTCTTGTGCTGAATGTGATAACCCTTTCTGATCTCAAATTTCTTTTTTCAATAGATGTAGTGACATCTGCTCTATCATAGGTTCTCTAATTCTAGTTATTATTTGTTGAGTTGCTTTACTAATGTTTAGATTTATCCTTGATTTGATAATTGCATTTGTATTTGCTTGAATACATATATGGTTACATTTTTCCATTTCATTTCCATTTTTTGAATGCATTTTTGTCCAATGAATGGATAGATATGCTAGATCGATAAGATCTACTTGATTTTTATTCAGTTCATTCTAATGGCTCATAGTGAATATGACATTTTTTATATTTCAAATCTGATGACATTTTATGGAATCTTTACATTTGAGAAATTGTTATACATTTGGCATCTTTCTAGTTGTTACTGACCATTTCTAGATCATGACTTGTATAATGCTTGAAATCCATAAAAAACATAAATTCTCAGCTTCTATTTGACCTTTTTATATGCCATTCCTAACATATCAATATATGATTTCCAATTTATATTAGTTTTACTATTATATTATGCCAATTTTGATTTACATATTTCCAAGCATTCCATTACATATTTATTTGCTGTGAAAATACCATTTGAAAATGATTTAGAAATATAACGTCATAATGATAGCACATCGGAATCACATTTTGTCAAGTAGCTTATTGGATTGAATATGCTTTCTCCACAATTTTGAAAAAATGGTCTTGTTTTATACAATTGATACCTCTATATTTCACTTCCAATTATATTGCATTTGTTTGAAAGTTTAAAACATGCAGTTGACAATTTTTTATGGATAATTTTAGGAGTGAAGCATTTCACTCTTCTTGTCAACAATGGTTCATAGTGACCAGAATTTGGATTCCTATCATGAAAAAAAATAGAATATGCTGGATTCAATGACTCTCTACTGAAATGCAAGTATTACCACTTTTTCATTATAGACCATATGTAAATGGATATATTTAGCCACTGTGTAAGCCACTTAATATAGAATGTACCACCCCATATTCCAGACAAACCTGCACTTATTGTGTTATTTTCTTAAATTTGCATCCTCTCTAGGTATGCACTCTTGTCATATATGCCATGCATGTCATATAGTATGTCATATTGTAATTCATATTCATCATACAATTATGCACTTAGGTCGTTGTTATGCAACCATGATAAAAAAAATCTATCATTTAATTTCGTAATTCATTAGACATGTAATGAAAATTTAGTAACACTTGAACTGTGTCAAATGGACAATTCCTAAATTATATTTGAATGAGGTAACTTGAAAAATATGATTGCTTCTTAAAACATCATCAATATGTGGCATCAATGTCTATGGTTGACGTTCATATGTATCAACATTTACATGAACTATAAGTGTCTTTTCTTCTTTCTTGTTCCTTTGTCTTTTCATTATATTCACAAATGTGAGACAGGTTTTACAATTTATGGTTAACTTTTTCTTTTGCAAAGTTGATTACAATAATAAAAAGATAAGTGATCATACCTTCAGGAATATCTTCAACACAAAGAAAAGAGCCCTTAGTATAATGCAAATAAAAAAGCAAGTAATTATGCCCTATAACACATTAAAAACAAATCTAATTTGAAGTTTCTAAATTTAAATTTTTATTTCCCAAAGTTGATTAAAAAATAAAAATATAATTAAAAAAACAAAAAGATAATTGATCATACCTTCTTGAATATCTTCAGTAAAGACAAGAGATCCCTCAGTGCAACATAATGAAGAATGCATTCAATTATGCCCTATAACACGTTACATAAAAAGATAATTTGAATTTCCCAAATAAAATATAATGTATAAAAACAAAAAAAAATGTCAAACTTGTAATGATTATATTAAGACAATGTTATATACATTTACTATATATTAACCATAGAATATATTGTAATGCCTATTTCTACATACAGAATGAACTCATAAATTTATGCATAGGATTTAGTTTTCTAAATTGTAAGAATAACCCTATATCCATTACTTTTGTTTCTATTAATTTTATATATTTTTGTATTTTTTTACAAAAACTAAAATACCACATGCACCTAATGGTAGATAATCTATGTCATAATTTATGCTAAATATAAAACAACAAAATGTTTTCATGTTTTGAGTAGTTAAAATTCATTAGCATTAGTTTCCTATTTAACCACAACATACTGACCAATGACAACATTGGTCAATTTTTTTTCAAACCCTAACATTACCACAAATGGGTTCAAAATTCACCAACCATGTAAGGGAGAGCATCATCTTGTATTTAACTACAAATAAAAAAATTTCATACGTTACACAAAAAAACACATATAATAGAAACCATAGTGCATAGAATAGAAAGTTGAATATAGAATAATATTATGTTACTATAAATGAATGAATATTGGTATGGAAAGAATTCATTATGGATAATAATTGTAAGGTTGTTTTATAATTTGTAACAAACTATGCTTCACTAGAAAAAGAACCCTCCTCCCCATACATTGAAAGAAAGAGAGTGCTATTTAAAATGTTTAAATATCTATATTTTCCATTTGTATTTTTTTATTGGCTTAGTTGAACAAGTTCATAGTATGATACAAGTTAACTAATGATATGTTCATTTATGTATAATGTGAACAATTTTTAAGAAAGATAATATCTTTTGTTACATATTTGGATAATCTAAATATACTTCTTGCCTTTCCCTAGAATGAATGGAGCTCATCATAAAATGGTATTTTCTAGGTATAGGTCAAAATAGTTGCAGAAACCTACTCCCTATACACCAAAAAAAGAGAGTGCTATTCAAAATGTTTAAATTTCTATATTTACCATCTATATTTTTTTGTTGTTGGATTAGCCGAACAAGTTCATAGCATGATGCAGGTCAGTAAGTGATATTTTCATTTATGTATAATGAGAACAATTTTTAAGAAAGGTACACCCCTTCTCCCCATACACCAAAAGAAAGACAATGACATTCAAAATGTTTAAATTTCTATATTTTCCATTTGTATTAGTGCAAAAGTTGAAGTAATCAAAAGGCACACAATTTTTTTGTCAAAATTCCTTACCAAAATGTTATTCCTTGATAGATGTTTCTATCAATGTTGAAGCACATCTTGCGTACTCAAAGAAAATAGTGTTGACATTGTTTTTGTGTGGTAGTAAGACTTAAGATCCATCACATAAATTTGAACAATATATATAGGGTAATAAATTAATTCAGAATTTGAGCTTATCCTATGTAGGCTTCGATCAATTCCATTCTACTAGATAGTGCATCTCATCATTCATAAAGTCAAAAAATACATTATTTGACCCACACCAATACCTACATCTAGACAAGCCTCATGTATGTAACCAAAAAATAAATTACCAACTCCTAAGACACAATTGAAATGTAAGAATGAAATGATTTCTAATCTGATGTGACATATTTAGCAAACACACAATTATAATTTTATTTTTTTAAACTTATCAACTGTGAAAAACATAGCCCTATAGTACATAAGATAATTTTTGATTAAAAAGGTCCAAATAGTAATATAATTATGTTTTATTTTTTATAAAAATTGATCACTACAATTTTTTCATGATATTAGATAGGTCTACTCATCCTTGAATATTGTTTACACATTTTATTGTTATAAAAAATTCAACTTACTAATTGGAACATAAATTATAAAAACAAAAACACACCACATGAAAGCTACCATTTTACAAAAGTATTCTTCAAATATTTCAGCCAGTGCTATAAACCTCCAGTCATAATCGACCAAAGCTTTAATTTTCAACATTATAATAGACTTTCTCCACCTTACCAATAAAAGACTCCAAGTTTACAGGATTTCAATCCTTCATAGGGCCACTTTACACTAAAATTTGTTATCATATCCCCTTATCCAAACACAAACATCACAAGACCTTGAGTTTAAATTGAGAAGCCTAGCTGTTCGATTAACAATACTCCATATGTCAATGGCTTGGGAAGCCCACTCTTATTCGTAACTCTAGTCAAGAGATGAAAACCAAGGGATTACAAAATTTGAACAATGTATATAAATGAAGTTAAGTTGAAAGAAATTGTTTTCTTCTAGACAGGGTTCCATATACTGTTGAAGCATGTACAATAGGCCATAGATGGAGAGGTCTTGGGTACTTACTATGTAAATGAATTGCATTACAAAAGCGGTGCTTAATATATATCTTGATCAATAGGTAAAAATCTAAAGGTACATATTTCAAACAATCTATTGCTCTTATTGTCATTCAAAGTACAACTAGGTCTAAAATTGCCCACAATAGAGATCCTACACTATAGTCCTCAATATAGGCAAATAAACTATGCTATTAGAAAAGTTACAATTTTTATTTTGAAGGATAATGGGCAGCACCTTACCCTACTTAATCTCATGCTAGAGCCTCAAAAATGAATGATATCTTCATGCATATTTTTCCTTTAGCGCATATGCCATTATGGGATTTGGATCTTTCCAGGTCTATGTAGCTTTTTTTAGATCCTTCAAACCAATGCCAAAATGCATGTACAATCTATATACTCTCACATACTATATTTATATTGATATACACATATATATTATTGCCTTCGAGATGGATTTTTGTATATCCAATTCCATCTATTGTGGAACCTATAATATGTAAGCTCATATATTATTTCACTTCCTGGTAACACATAAACTTATCTCATTATGACATCTCCTTAGGGATTGAATTTTAGGAATTGATGATGTCCTCAAGAGTTTTGTTCCTTGATATAGTTTGACTAGTATTTAAACATTCAACCTAATTCAACAAGGAATGGTATAAGTTTGATATAATATTTTTGCTTCTACCTTGTAGTAACAACAATTTTGGACCATTCTAGTTTTTCTTTTCTTTTCTTGAATAAAGGTGGTTCATAAATCTGATATCATAATGCCCATATAGCATAAACTAATGTTTTTGCTCCATTATAGTGGTTGAATTTTCAGAGCCATGTAGTTGTTCTAGTTTAGCAATAACCACACTATTATGTGAAGTCTAGTTAGATTTTTTGAGAACTTGTATCATGTAATGTTTGCCCCTATTTTATTTAACTCAAGCCCATGCACTTATTTTAAAAGGAATACTTTAAAATTTAGAAATAGCTAAATTACCTTACCATTTGGGATTAAACTACAGAAAGTCATTTTCTAGTGTCATAATGTTATAAAAATATCTAAAGAACTTACAAAAGAACAAGAAGAAAGTGCAGGTCAGCCTACTCCAGAAATTTGTAACACTTTTATATTCACACTAGCGAAATGCTGAATCAAAATAATTACAATGAAGTAAGAGGAATTTTTGAAGAGTATGAAAAGTTCATACCCTGAGCAAGGATTGAAAAATATCCTCCCCTGCTTTGTGCCACTCGCTTTCCTTAACAATGTCACTTTTTAATCCTAGAATATCATCACTGACAATAGTACAATTTGATGAAGCTTTGGTCCTTCCTGTGATTGACAAAGAATATCTGAAAATTAAACAAAAGCACTTATAAAAAACAATCTAATTTTAAAAACCAAAAACATATACATGCAGCTATAAGCATGACACATATAGTACCTACCGCAAACATACAACCAACATTACGACAGAAAGAACATAAATGCATGACCACAAAAACAGCCTGAAATAAAAAATACTTGGCATATTAAAAGTCAAGCAAAGAACCTATTTATTTAACCTGTGAAAAAAGCATATGCTCCAAATTCTTCGCATGTCAATTTTCATTAAATTAATGCGATGGTGGATTTTTCCAAAGAAATTCAAAGGAAAAAGAAAAAGAAATGTATCAAATATGAAAGATGCTTCATGAAATCCACATCCCTTGTGACAATTTTCCCGATTCCTCTCTACCAATAAATGATAAATAAAAGGGTGGACAGACAAAAGTCTACCGTTTTCAATATATTGGTCATCGAGTAAACAATAAATACATTTCATTTGCTTAGGCCTTTTTAATTATCTATTGTCTTCAGTTGTATTTTATTTTTTATGTTATACAAGGCTTAGAGATTGCAGGGTCCCTTATTTTTGGGGTAAATTGAATTTTACAATGATAAAACGTTTTGGCCATTTCAATCTTTGAATAAGTTGATAAAAGAATGCAATCCGACCTTGAAATTTACAAGCAATGATAGACTTCAAAGTTGGCAAAATGCATGGAATATCACTCACAAGGATGGGAGGCTGCCATAGAAAACATTGTTGTTGCTAAACATCTATGCCCTTCCAAATCACACAAAGGGATCTATTTAACTGAGTATTATGACTGAAACTTATTCAACTCACTGAATATTATATTCCTATGTCAATCAAGTTTTAAACATTTTCTTTACACTAAATATGAGAATGAAAAATAGATGAAGCGAGTGGACAGCAAAATTAAATCGCACCTTACAATTTGAATTGAAAATAGATGGTATAATGTTGTACAAGTTTAAATAAATATACTAGATAAACTATGCTCCCTAGCTGAGTCTTTCTTCAGTATCTACTGTGTTCAATTGTATTTTATTTTTAATGTTATGTGAGGCTTATAGATTGCAGGTTTCCTTATTTTTAGCATAAATTGAGTTTTACAATGATAAAATGTTTTGGCCATTTCAATGTAAATACATGGACTACTGCTCACAAGGATGGGCATAGACGAAGCAAGTGGATAGAAAAATTACATCATACCATACAACCAGAATTGAAAACAGATGGTATAATGTTCTACAGGGTTAATTGAATGTACAGGATAAACTAGGTTGTTTGTCGCAGTTTCAGAAAATGAAAAGTTTTAAGCTAAAATAATCGGTCACTATTCGCCCATCAAACACACAACATAGAATATGGATACCCTTCTCAAATGGTTGTACGCTTGGGTAAGTAAATAATAAATACAAGGAAAAGTTGTTACCCCAAAATGCCATTTCAAAGTCAGTACTCAGTTGAGCAGTCGTTGCTCTGCACACAATTTACGAGCTCTATTCTCATGCATTGTCTGCACACATGTCTTCCCAAAGCAACTGCCTCAACCCCTCATCTTGGCACAAGGATGCATATTTGGTAAAAAATACGTGGCAATATGGGGATTTTTACATTCCTTGTGAAGGCTACAAAAAGTGAAAACCTACAGAATTTATGGAAGAGCTTAAGGTTCCGCTTAGAAACTTGAAGCTTCAAATGCGAACACATAGAAACTCCTCTATTTCAGGTCCTCCTGCAACCTATATCTCAAAGAAAAGGGTTTGAATTTTGATCCAATGGACGAAGACAAAGCTACTATACTTGCTTGGGCCAGGCTTGGCCGATGTCAGGGTTTTCAGTGACGGTAGGTTATGACGGTGGCAACTAAGTTTCCAATGACCTATAGAGAGTAGAACAGGTCTACGGCTACAGGGGACCTAAAATCTATTAAAAAAATAACCCAGATCCCAAAAGGAAGATTCAGTGCTAAATAAACAATCCCACATTGTCAGACGGTTAAGGAAAAAAAAAAAAAAAACAGTCCCAACCAATTTCATCTACCTGATTTCAAAAGTAGCAAACCCTGATATGTTTCTCTTCTCTTCCTGCGCTTGCCTAAAACCCTGATTGTAGCAGACCACAGACAGAAAATAAATCAACATCAAACAACGTGTAGCCAAAAATACATATATGAAAACCTAAGACACTAGTTACCACAAATCTCTAGGGAAGAGTGATATCTACCAATGCCAAACACGTGCCTGCGATGCCCATCCTCCATAATGCCCTGCTTTCTTCCTACGCTCAGCCAATAAAAATGGAAAAAGAAAATATAATAAACCATTTCATTGGTCCTAACAATAGCAAGTATTAACGCATTAGTGCTAACTAGGTAAATAATATTTTATTCATCCGTTTGTAATTGACCTAGGCACATTCAAAGTATATTGGCAAAAAACGATGCAGGATTGCTGGCTGGCAGGATGCAGGTTAGTGTTAAAGGCTTGAGATCGAAACATATAATAACGTCAGGTACGAATAAGTTCAGTAATCCATGGAAATATCAATCCTCTTTTCAATTGATGTCCATTTAAGAGTAAAGAATGCAAATATGGGAAATTGTTGAAGGAAATATAATACATAAATATCAAGTTATTGCAAATGCGGGGATTTTGAATCTTACATCTACCTTTTTTAAATTTTACATTTCTATTAGTTTCAAAATTGGGAAACTTCAATACTATAAATAATTTAAAAAAAAAAAGACTTAACATTGATGATGACATATCGGTTGTATATAAAGCATTGAATATAACTTTTAAGAAAAATGTATTAGAGGGTTTGGTCATAGTTTTGGACAATGGAATTACATGATTTTTTTGGCTGATACTCTTTGCATCATCCAAATTTATCTCAACATTTTGAATTCATCTTTCTTTTCTAAAATTGTTAATATTTTTCTGTCAATAATGTCAAATATCCTATAACTAAAGTAGGTTGCATCATACTCTTTTTTTTTTTTTTGAAAGAAATACAATTTCATATATTTTTATTTGTAAATAATCTAAAAAAATTTAAAAGTTAAAAAAATATAAATTTTTATTTTTATAAAATGTATTAATTATATGTTAGATACAAAATATATTTAAACTAATTTATTGATTTTAAAAATTAATATTTAAAATTTAAATATTTTCAAATTTTAGTAATAAAAAATAATGAGAAACAAAATATATTTTATAAGTACTTATTTGAGGAATAGTGATTTCATGATATTTTATATAGTTATTTTTTTATTAAATTTGTTTATTTTCTAAATATATGGTCGATTGTGTTTTCTTGTTGCATTCCCCCTTATTTTGTGTATGTGTCCCACTTCCATTTTAATTAATTTCCAGCCACTTTTTTATATTGATGACTCTTTTTCATATTATATATTGTGGTCTTTCTTTGTTGATATCTATTTTCATTATATCATATTTATTACATTTCATTTTTTTTTCAATTTGATATATCAAGTGATACCACCACACTAAAAAGTCATTAATTTCTCATAATAATTATTATATGAAATAAACTCATCATATTTAAAATGATATTTATCATTAATTCTAATAATAAACTCTAGGTTTATTATGGACAACTAAATAGACACCAATTTCCCATAATAATTATTATGTAAAATAAACTCATTATATATAAAATGATTTTTATTACCAAATTCAATATTGAGATCTAGATTAATTATGGGTGTTCATTTTTAAAGCTTCTACTTTATTACATTTTATAACTTTTAAATCCATAATTAATAATTTATAAAATTAGTGTTTCATAATTTAATTAATGTTTTATGGTTTCAAATTTTCTATATTATTGAAAACTTTAAATTTTGTATATATTTATATATATTTAAACATTAGAATTAATAAAAATAAAAATGTTAATTTCAATATTAGTATTTTAAAAATAATATTTTATATTTTTAAAATTAAAATTTACTAATTTGAATATTATAATTAGATGAATATACAAAAATGTGGCTTAAAAATAGTAATTATTAACTTTAATTATGAATTTTACAAAATAGAGTTTTGTAATTGAGAAATTTGTAACCTTTATTTTATTTCAAATTATTGTTTGTAAATTTGATGATGATGATGATGATGATGATGATGATGATGATGATGATGATGATGATGACGACGACGACGACGACGACAACGACGACGACGACGACGACGACGATGACGATAATGACGATGACGATGACGATGACGATGACGATGACGATGACGATGACGATGACGATGACGACGATGATGACGATGACGACGACGACGACGACGGTGATGATGATGATGATGATGATGATGATGTGATTAACACATAATATTACCAGTATAATTTATCAAACTTAATATTTTAGTTTGAAATTATTTTTTGAAAACATGTTTTTTTTCAAATTTTAATCTTCATTTTTATATTGTAATAATTTTTATAAATTAAAATTTTAAAAATAATAAATAAATTTCTTTTTTAAAATTTTAAATAGATTTTTTTTTTTGAATAACACCTCCATGTGCCATTTTAAAATATGCATAAAATATTACATGGCATTTTTATGTTAAAAGATTATTCAAATATATTTAATTTTCCCATGATAACAATTAGAGATGTTATTAATATTAAAATACAATATTATTACAAATGAAGATTTTAAGAGTCCGTTTAGATAGAAGGAGATGTATTGACTTATCTAAAGACATTTAGGAAGGTTTTGAATTTTTTTTTCAAACCTTTAAACTTGATATATCTATAAATGTGAACCTAGAGATTCATATATTTATGGTAGGACAAAAATAAGTTACATCAATGAAAGGCAAATCTTAGTGCTTTAAGTAAATTGAAATTTATTTAATAATTCAATCTGAAACTACAGAAGACAAGGGAGAGCTAATGAAGGTGTAAAAGAAGAAAAAAGGTATAAGAGTTATAGTTAAATATTCCAATGTGGCCATCCATTCAAGGTGTTCCTTTGAACACATTTTTCATAAAAGAAAGTTGAAAGCAGAGGTAGATCCATTGGAAAACCTGTGCTCAATAGAAGTTTCACTAAAGATTATCTAATAGTAACTATGTTTTAAAAAGAAGGTAGTTTCTATTAGTGTATGTTTTTATTTTTCCCTATTTATTAATTAGGGAAATTGTATTTCTTGTGCATACATAGAGTTTTCCTACATTTTTGGGATAGGCTAGCTTATGTGGAGGTGTGTGTCATAGATGTGTCTAGGTGTCATAAGAATGTCATAAGTAACTCCCTTGATGGGAGTTACTTCTCTATTCTTAGCACCTTGTCACCACCTTTCATGGAGGAGTTACAGTCTATTCTTGGGGTGCCTTGTCCACCTTTTTTAGAGGAGTTACTTACGTACTCTCCAATTTATAGTTCTCACTTTGGCCATCTCATGTTAATCAAATTTTGGTTTTCTCCATTTTTTCTTGTGCAATTTATCTTCTTGTGTTATTTTCAAATTGCTTTAGCATCTATGTGGTGTACACTTGCTTCAACTTGTGTGATCACATCTCCATTGCACTCGTATTATCCAGATTCTAGCAACAACTCTGATATGGTATTAGAGCAAGAACGGTAATCGTGTGAATGGTTATGCTCTTAGTTCATTTTGAAATCAAGAGGAATGGAGTTCTCTTTATTTTTTTTATTTTCTAGATTTGATATAAAATTAAAAAATATATATCATTTTTGGTATCATTTCTTGCATCTTAGAAATCCTTGGCCTTTGGGTGTCTTGGCTGTCTTCACTTCAGGGGCTGGTTCAGTAGTTAGATCGGGCACCATTGTTGAGCACTCAGCAACAAAAGAAGGAGAAACACTCAACAACAAGGGAGGCACACCACTCAGCAAGCTTTTGCACTGCAAGAGCTCAGCCTGCAAACCCACTCACTTCTGGTTAGCAGTCCTTCCAACTTTGTGCCACACTCTTTCCAGCTAGGCACCTTCAATTCCATCAACAGAAGTCTGTCATTCCAGTACGCCAAGCAGCAAAAAGGCGCCTTCACTTCTCCCACACCATCAGCTGTATGACATCCAAAATAGGTCTATTTTTTTGTGAATATGACACATTTTTCATGTATTCTTCTGCCTAGACCTACTGTGCATTGAAGTCAGCAGATTTCATCATTTTTTCTTGCCCAGCAAGGTGCCAAATAGGCTGTACAGTGTCTAGCAGGTTTGCACATTTATTTTTTTGTCTTTTCTGAGTCAAAATTCTAGACTTTTTGCTTTTGGACACCCCTTCCTTACTTGGCATCCCATTTGGCACCCCTTGGACACGTGGCATCCATTATTCTATCTATGCTTCATTTTTTTTAGTTAAAATTGACTTAATAAAACAAAAATCAGTCAATTTGACTGAATATTCAGTTTCATAGATCATTTTGTAATTTGGGGATTTTCATTTTAAGCTTGTATCTTTCCCTGTCGAAGATGAAGGGTGAGGCCTGGGTTGGCGGGAGGCCAATTCCCCCTCACACAAACCTCCTTTGGATTCCTCATTTCGTGCTGAATCCAACGAGTGGCTGAAAGGCCACTTTCTCTCTCAAAATAGGCATTTTAAAAATGTTTTAGTGTTTTTTTTGTAAAAACACTAGTTTACGGGAAAATTGAACCTTTAATATCTTGCAAATGGTAGCTTAGATTTGGGTGCTATTTTTTGTAAAAGTGTTTGTAATTCAATTCTCCACAGTGTAGGCTTGTTATTTGTCAAGAATGCATTAGTTTATAAAGTGCCAAAAATTTGGGTCTCTTGGGACCCATTCTTGGCTGAGTCCAACATCTTGTTTGCTTTAGTCTTGCACTGATTGTTCTAAGACGCATTCTCGACTAAGTCTGAAATCTTTTGAGTGTGCACTTGTATATTTGGGGGGCTCAATATTTCGGGGGGGGGGTGTGATTGCTTTTCACAACTTGAAAATATTTTCTTTCATTCTCTTTTCTTCATAAATTTACAACTTGCAATCAACACAACTTCACCTAAATTCATATAAAAATGGAATCTTTTCAACTTAAACCCCTAACACCCTTCAACTATCATGAATGGAAGGTTAAAATGTCAATCATTCTTAGAAGCAAAGGGTTGGATAGGATCACCATGGGTACTGAAACAGAACCCAACACTGATGCTGAAAAGGTTAAGTGGTACAACTATAGTGATGATGCCTTTGGATTACTAAGCTTTTCTGTGTCTCCAAAACTTCTCTTCCATCTAGAATCCTCTCAGACTCCCAATGACATATGGGACACCTTAGAAAATTTATTTGGGAATCTTGATGAGATGAGAGGTCATGAGCTCGAAAACGAACTCATAAGTCTAAGTCATAGAAACTTTGACACCCTACAAGACTTCTTCACTAAGTTTAAGGCCCTTAGATTGCAATTGAAAGAATGTGGGATAGAGAAGAAAGATGATCAAATCATACTTTCTATTCTTGCAAAGTTAGGTCCAAGCTATTTAGTCTTTGTCTCCACTTTCCATGCCACAAAAAGTGCCCTTGGCACTACATGGAAAATGCCTTCTTTGGAATCATTCATTGCCAACTTGACTAGGGAGCAAGATAAGCTAATTCAAATGGGCACAATGAAGTCTACTCAACCCCAAAATTTGATAGCTGGAAATGGTAAGGATAAGACTTCAACAAAGGAGAAGAAGAAAAAGAATAATGACCAGGAGAAGAAGAAAGAAAACACCAATCCTACCAAAAACAACACTGAGACTTCTGCTTCCAATGCTAAACCTAAGAAGGAGAAGGTTAAGTGTGCCTATTATAAAAAGATAGGGCATGATGAACACAAATGCATGAAGAAACAAATAGATCACCTAACTCATTTTCTAGAGAAGAACAACATAGGTGTTCTAGAGTCCATCAAGCAGAATTCATCTACCCAAGATTCAACTAAGACAAAAGGCAAGGGTAAGGAGAAAGAAAAGGGCAAGGCCCTTGTAGCTACAACAGCTTCTACATCTTCATGGGTCATCAACTCGGGTGCTTCTCACCACATGGGCTCTTCACTAGTTGATTTTTCATCTTTAGAGCCTTGTAGCATGATTTCAATTAGTTTGGGTGATGACACATTAGTTTCCATTGTAGGGAGAGGGTTAGTTGAAATGGAAGGAGGAACATTCAACAATGTTCTAAGTGTTCCTTCTCTTTCAACCAATCTCCTATCAGTATACTAAATCACTCACATTGGTCGGGGCATTAGAGTTGAGTTTTCACTAGATTAAGTGGCTATCAGGGAGTTGCATAGTGATACTATAGTGGCAGTGGGTAGGGCAGATCACCAAGCCAAGTTATACACTTTCTCACATTTTTCATCAGATTCTTCTCCAACATCATTGATGACTCATTCAAATGGAGTTATCAAATTATGGCATGAGTAGTTTGGCCACCTTAACTACCGTTATCTTGAGCAACTTTGAAAAAATGACATGGTCATTGGCTTGCCTTGTGTCCAATTCTCAAAAGGACTTTGCGAAGGGTGCTCCCTTGGGAAGCATCCCGAAGAAAAATTTGACAAAGGCAAATCATGGAGGGCTTCACAACCTTTGGAGTTAGTCCACAGTGATGTATAGGGACCCTTTCCCAAACCATCTTTCACAAGGGCCAAGTACATCCTCACTTTCATTGATGATTTCTCTAGGTACACTTGGATATATTTTCTCAAACAAAAGTCTGAAGTGTTTGAATTTTTTTTAGAATTCAAGGCTCTTGTTGAGAAATAGAGTGAGAAATCCATCAAGGTTCTTCAAATTGATAATGGAGTGGAGTATGTTAGCATCAGGTTTGATCAGTTTAGCACCACAGAGGGGATTGATTTGCAGCGCATAGTCACCTACAGTCCTTGACAAAATGGGGTTGCAGAATGCAAGAATAGGTTCTTGAAAGAGATGGGTAGCTGTATGATTCACTCCAAATCCTTAGCACCACAGTACTGGGCCGAAGCCATCAATTGTGCTTGCTACATTCAAAACAGGGTTCCTCACAAAGCTTTGAAATGGATAACACCCTTTGAATCTTGGCATAAAAGGAAACCTAATGTTGAGCACCTTAGAGTTTTCATATCCCCA
This sequence comes from Torreya grandis, assembly GCA_037957365.1. Classification (NCBI taxonomy): domain Eukaryota; kingdom Viridiplantae; phylum Streptophyta; class Pinopsida; order Cupressales; family Taxaceae; genus Torreya; species Torreya grandis. Next base: position 235,917 of record JARHVA010004158.1, read on the forward strand.
ACCATGGCCTGCATTCTAAAGAAGAAATGCAAAGCTATGGAACGTAAGTCCAAGCCTTGCATCTTTGTAGGATATCCGGATGGTATTATGGGATATTGTCTTCTAGATCCAGTCACTCATGAGTTGTTCATTGAGAGAAGTGTCCATTTTTAGGAGAGCCCTAGAGAATCAACACTTGCACTTCTTCTCCCTCATTAGATATACTTCTTCATGATGATTCCTTATCAGATTTAGGTCAGGCACAACAGGTTCTTGAGCCAAAGACATCTTCTTCTTCTTTGAGTTCAGATAGTGAGGACAATGATGCAATATCATCCACCTCTAGTCAGTTAGAGGATGAGGAGTTAACACTTGACTCACCCACTTTCGGGCCACTTTGGGCCAGAAAGACACTTGAGAGTGCTGGCACTTGGGCAGGAGATCCCACAGATGACAGACGTACTAAGGGGGATTTTCAGAGAGATCCACATGCCTTCTTTGCTTCAGTCTCAGATCCATAGACTTTTTTGACAGGCATTGGGGGTACCTAAGTGGGATAATGCTATGGAGGAAGAATATTCTTCCTTAATCAAAAATCACACTTGGGACTTGACTTCACTTCCTAAGGGAAGAAATATGGTTCAATGTAGGTGGATATATCAGACCAAGTTTGCAGCAGATGGGTCGGTTGATAAGTACAAGGCACGATTGGTTGCCAAGGGTTTCTCATAGGTGGCAGGCATTGACTACTCAGAGACCTTTGCACCCATTGCAAATATGACTTCTATCCGACTCACCTTGGCTATTGCTGCAACACATGGTTGGGATGTACATCAGATGGATGTGAAGAGTGCCTTTCTTCATGGAGACATAGAGGAGGAGATCTACATGAAGCAGCTGCCAAGATTTGTTCAAGATTCTTCCTTAGTATGCAGACTTAGGAAATCTATCTATGGCCTCAAATAGGCCCCTTGAGCTTGGTATGCCAAGATGGATTCCTTCCTTCTCACAGTAGGTTTCACTAGGTGCCATTCTGATCCTAATGTCTACTTCTTATGGTAGGATGATTCACTCTTGATCTTGGTTTTATATGTTGATGACCTTTGGATCACCGAGAGTTCTTCATCGGCTATTGCAGCAGTGAAGGCATCCCTCCAGGATAGATTTGACATGATAGATTTGGGTTTGTTGCACTACTTCCTTGGCATCGAGATCTCACAGTCAGATTCAGGGATTTATCTTACACAACTTAAGTATGCTCTTGACCTATTGGCTCGATTTCATAAGGCTGATTGCAAGCCATCTCTAACTCCCTTTTTATTAGAGTCAAGCTTGAGGCTGATTGTTCATCAACATTAGTTGATGCCACTCGATATCAACAACTTGTTGTTAGTCTCATCTACTTGACTCACACCATGCCTGACATATCATATATAGTGGGACTTGTCTCCAAATTCATGCAGGAACCTCATGAGCTACATTCGAAAGTAGCCAAGAGGATCTTGCACTACATATAGGGTTCACATAGATATGGGATTCATTACAGATTTGGCATAGAGGTTGACTTGGTTAGATATACAGATTTAGACTGGGCTAGCAATTCATAGACTCACAAGTCCACTTCTAGTTATAGTTTCTCTCTAGGTTCTAGTCCTATCAATTGGTCTAGCAAGAAGCAGAATGATATTGCTATATCATCCACAAAGGTAGAGTACATGGGAGCTGTTAATGCAGCTACTGAGGTTATTTAGCTTCAGGGGATACTTTTTGAGTTTGTCATTCCTATCAGGTAGCCCACCATCATTTATTGTGACAACTAGAGTACCATTCAGATTTGTAAGAATTCAGTTCAGCACCAACAAACCAAGCACATAGAGATTCAAATGCATTTCATTTAAGAGCTGATTCATAGTCAAGTCATTGACTTGATATTTTTCCAATCTTTGGAGCAGGTTGCAGACATCTTCACCAAACCTTTCACTAAGAACAAGTTCATTCATCTATGAGCTCTTCTTGGGGTGCGGTCCACATCTGCAGCAACAACATCTTTAAGGGGGGCCTTCTAGCCTCTTCTTTATTTTATGTCTCTCTTTCAAGGGGGGAGTTTTTTCCTATGAGTTTTCTCCTTTTCTCTATCTTATGGGAGATTGCATTTGTACATGGGTACCTCATCAGGCTTAGTTGCTGGGACCCATTTTCTATTTCCAAACTGCCCACCTAAGCAGTGCTTATGGGAGGGTATTAGTGTAGGTTTTTATTTTCCCTATTTATTAATTAGGGAAATTTTATTTCTTCTGCATACATGGAGGTTTCCTACATTTGTGGGATAGGCTAGCTTATGTGGAGGTGTGTGTCATAGATGTGTCATAGGTGTTATAAGAATGTCATAAGTAACTCCCTTGATGGGAGTTACTTCTCTATTTTTAGCACCTTGTCACCACCTTTCATGGAGGAGTTATAGTCTATTCTTGGGGTGCCTTGTCCACCTTTTGTGGAGGAGTTACTTACATACTCTCCTATTTGTAGTCCTCTCTTTGGCCATCTCATGTTAATGAGATTTTGGTTTTCTCCATTTTTTCTTGTACAATTTATCTTCTTGTGTTATTTTCAAATTGCTTTAGCATCTATGTGGTGTGCACTTGCTTCAACATGTGTGATCGCGTCTCCATTTCACTCGTATTATCTAGATTCTGGCAACAACTCTGATAGTTTCCAATTTATGGTTGAGTTAGGTTTTAGTTCCTTTATATATTATTTTCTTGATTGTTATATCTACTTATTTATTATTGATAAATGCATCCCATATAAATAGAAAAAAATATATCCTTCTTTTCTTTACATTTAATTTTCAAATATTTAAAATCATAATCTTCTAGCTAACCAAATAAAGAAATATTATATAGTGAAAGGACTGTCTAGAAAGACTTTGATGCCTAATGAAAAGGATCTATGTTGCTTGAGGGTTTGACGTATGATATAAATTATTCTTGGAGAAAAGCGATGGCTAGGGGAGTTTCTTGTCCTTTTATACAAGATCATTCTACTAATGGGATGAATAATTTTATGGTTGGGGAAAGATCTTTATAGTTTGGAAGCTTTAGAATTGTGAAGGTGAATGGATGTCTGGTAAAGAATGAACATAGGTTTGTGCTTGTGAGTCAACTAGACTTGGTGGAGGAATATGTCAATTATTTGACTAATCATGCTCTCATTTGCATGTTTTTGGGGATTAGGGTATCTATCCCCTTTTAGGAATCATGGGTTTGGTGCACTTGGAATCTAGAGGGTGAAATAGAGGTGATGTTGGCACCCAATAACTATTTTTTGGTAGATTTTTCATGCATATAAAATAGGAATAAAGCATTTAAAGGAGGACCTTATTTCTATAATCAGGTTGGATTGTTTTTTAGGCCATGACATGTATGGTTTAATCCTATGGAATATCTTTCTTTAAGGGTCCCTATTTTGATGAGACTTTCGAGGTTCCCATTAGAATTTTGGAGAAATGATATTTTCCACTCAATTGCATAGTTTTTGGGCAAACTAGTGGGTCCATCAAAGCAAATGATGGAGAAAAGGATAAATTATGTAGACCCTTACTAGATTCTATGGAAATTGAAATAGGATCTTCTTCTTGGATATAGTCAATTGATTATGAAACTCTTCCATTTATTTGATGGTTTTGTCATGACTATGGATATCTATAGTATATGCATCCAAAATATAATCCTATAGGTCCTTCAAACAATGGGCTACCTCATTCTCCCCCTAAGAAGGATAAAGAGATAACAATGATTATGGAAGACACAAAGAGATTTATTCCAATCAAGTCTTCTATCAAGGGAAGAAGGAAGAAGAGAACTCTTAAAAAAAGGCAAATGGATGAGGTGTTTAATAGGTTTGATGTTTTGGAAGGTTTGGATTTTTCTAAAGAGGTCCATGTGTGGGAGCCTTTTGGGTAAGATCTTTTGAGGATGGAATAAATGGGTGTGGAAAATAATGGCAACAGTTTGGATGGTGCATAAGATGGAGGTTTAGGAGCTCTAATGGATACAAATGTGGCATTGGTGACCTTTAGAGATACGGAGATTAGTGGGTAAAAAGAAGTGAAAGATTTATAAGGTTTAGCTACTTTAGAGGCTTCCTTAGATAAGGTGGTTCAAGTTAAGGATAATATTAAGGGAACTATGTAATCACTAGTGATTCAGTAGAATCTTATTGAAAAAGGTATTCATGAGAAGCCTCCCAATGTGGGTAAGAAAAAAGACTAAGAGAAAGTGAGATTAGCCAGATAGAAGTTGGTTGAGGCTAGTTTAGTGAAAACCATTGATAATCACTATTCTTTATCTCAAAAATGGTCATGCTCTCATAAAATGTAAGGGGTATGAATAAAATCCCTAGACAAACGGCTATTTATGATTTGATCCAAGTTCACTCTCCAGATATTATCTTCATTCAAAAGACTAAGATATATGTGGAAATTATGTTGAGTTTAGCTTCCAAGATTTGGGTGAGAGGCTAGTGTCAGTGCATTAGGGCTCAAGGAAGCACATGAGGTGTATCCTGTCTTTGAAACACTTGTAAATTTGATCCATTATGGTGGGTTTCTACTATATCCTCACTATCCATGGTTACCTCAAACTTAGAATTAAGTGAAGTTAACCTTCTTACCAATGTCTATTATTTGACTATTTTTATGGGGAAATCCTTGCATAGGTCTCACATCAAGATAGTGAGGTATCTTGATCGTTATCTTCCTTTGATATTTATGATAGAATTTAATGTTGTATCCCATTTGGAGAAGAGAAGTGGTGTTAGCAGGGTAGAGGATTCTTCCAATCTCTTGAGGAATAATATTAATCTCTTGAAGCTGGTGGACATAAATCCCTATAATGGATTGTTTACTTGGAATAATTGGATGTGGGGTGATGATGCTATCTCTAATAGGATGGATAGGTTTGTTATGTCTAATTTTTGGGTAGGTGATAGATGGACCACTATCTCTAAAATTCTTGATTGAAAAGGTTCATATCATTTTTAATCAAACTTTCATCTACCTTTTTCAAAACATTTAAAAATACTTCTTTTAGGTTTCAAATTATGTGGCTTCATGACACTTCACTATAGGATATATTATCAGATTGGTGGTGTAAAGGGAAGCCTACCAAAGGTACAACTATGTATTAGTATCAGATTGGTGGTCCAAAGGGAAGCCTATCTAAGGTACAAATGTGTACACATTTGCCAAGAGACTTCAACATCTTAAATATATGCTGAAAAGATAGAATAGGTAGTGTTTTGTTAATTTTTTTTTAGATAAATAGGATACCCAATCTAACCTAGATGATATTACTCCTCAGATCTAGAATCATGATCTAAAAAAGGAAAATTATAGATTACTGGTGACAACTATGAAAGACATGGAGGCATGGAAACTATGTGAGGAGATCTTATGGAAGTAGAAGGCATGTATTGATTAGTTACATGAGGGATATTGAAATACTACCTTTTTTTCATTACTCTATTAAGGATATAAGGCAAAGTAATATTATTATCTCCCTCAAGTCCTCTAAATGGAATCAACACTCTTGCCTTGAGATGTTTACGAGGGAGATCATTCGTTACTACTCCACACTATATATTGATGATGCACCTCTGGCAAGGGAGGAGGAGGACCTTATTTTGTAGTGCATACCTTCATTGGTTTTAGATGAGATGAATACAAGGTTAAAAAAACCTTCAAATTTAGTTGAGTTAGAGGGGATTGTCTTTCAAATTAGGAAAGGGAAAAGCCCCTGGCCCTGACAGATTCCCTATAGAATTCTATCAGGAATTTTAGGTAATACTCAAACAAGACCTTTTGGAGGTGGTCTTAAAATCACAAAGGAGTAAACATATGTTGATGGCCATGAATTATATGTTCTTTACTCTTATTACCAAAATATAAGGATAAAATTATTAGACCTATTTGGACCTATATCCCTTTCCATTGTTGTCTACAAAACTATTAGTAAGGTGATAGGTAAAAGTCTTAAGTCGTGGCTTAGTTATTTAATTTTTGAAGAGAAAGAGGGATTTTTTATTGGAATACAAATTATGGATGGGGTTATTTTTGGTATAGAGGATATTCACTCCACGGTTACCTCTAAAGAAAAGACTATGTTTATTAAGACAGGCTTGGCCAAAGCATGTGACCATGTAAAATAAGCATATGGGGGCCTTTATAGAGTCCCTTACTAATTTTAATGTTAAAATTTCAAAAACACTTAATATGACATGTTTCATTTGTCAATTAATGGAATATAAACTGAGTTTGCATTATAATAATTTATACATATAATAATTCATTGATTTCATAATATACACTACCAAGAATTACATATCGATATGTGTCAACTTAGGAAGCATCTCAGAGACTGATTTTAAAGACCTTATACAACTTTTAAATGAATGGAAATACTATACTAACTCTCATTAATGAATAGCAACACTAGGAATACCATATTTTAGTTTTCAAGACTCAGAAACGACAATACAAAGGTGAACAACAAACATTACAATTTCAAATTTCAAATTGATAAAATGAATTTTTTAACCAAATATAATTATACTATCAAAACTCAAACTCAAAGACTAACAATAACATGGGAATTGGAATATTCAGTATGTGAGCTGATAATTTTAAGAAGTAATAAGTCAGAGCTTTGCTTCTAACTTGGAATGAATTGTCCAACCATAATAGAAGCTAATAATAGTTGGTGAATAGCAGAGACCTCCTATAAGCAATGTTCCCATTCAAAAATGTATGTCAGGCCCCAAGACTTACCTTCAATAGGTATTCCATCTTCAAAAATATATTAAAAGCATCTCTACAACACTATTCATGATACTCTAGCAAAATACTATTCATGACATTGTAGCAGAATATTATTTATGTCACTGTAGCAAATCCATCCAAAATGATTAATCCAGTAGAAGAAGTCATTAATGTTCAAAAGTAATAAACTTTTTAATGCTTTCAAAAGACCAAATTGAGGATATATTTTTTCCACACCAATTTTGTCTTTGAAAGACACTCACCAATTTGCAATAACTCTCATGTAGAAAGATTGAATGACTTCCTCCACAAATCCAGATAGGTTAGAAAGTTTCACTATTGAAATAGGTGCCCTAGGTTTTTGAAACCCACATAACAATGGATCTTTAAAAATATCTCCAAATGAGAGGGAGAAATAACATTCTAGAATGAATGAAAATGAGCTTCTAATTCCCTTTTATATTTCCCCACTTAAAATCCCACTCAAATAATATAATGTGACTTAATACAGTACCTTTTAAATAATTCACTTAATGTCAATTTATAACCTTATTTTATTAATGAATTAATATTACCTTTATAAATTTAATTAATTCTTCTAGGTAATATTAAATAATTAAATAAATGATTCCATTTTTGCACCTTTAGCCTTTAGGAATAAAAAGGCTAAAAAAGCATTATGAGTGGTCACTAAGAATGGGACATTACAATTGTCCCTTCCCAAGATTACTTACCCTCATGAAATTGTAAATTAGGATGCTTCAGTATCTTTTCACTCTCCCAAGTTGCATCTTCATTGGCAAGTCTCTCTAATTTAACAAATATTACTTAACTACCTTGTCCTTGAATCTCTTCTCCTAAGTATCCACTATCTCCTTAAGAACCAGAACTAATTTTCCCTCTTCATCCAAAGGAGTCAAATCTTAAGATGAATTAACCTAATGTCCAAGTTTCTTATTAAGGCTCAAAATGTGAAACACATTATGAATTTTACTATTCTTAGGCAAAGCTAGCTCATAGTCTACCTCTCCCACACATCTGATGATCTTCTAAGGCCCATAAAAATGAGGCTTGAGTTTTTATGTGCCACTTTTATTAAATGAAGACTACTTGTAGGGATGAAAGTGAAGGAAAACCAAATTTCCCACCTCTAAACTATGCTCAACCTTGTGTCTATCTACATAGTTATTTTGCTAGTTCTAAGTCATTTGTAAATTTTCCTTGAGAGCCTTTAGAATGTCCTAACTCCCCTAAATATAATCCTTAGATTTAGGAGCTTTGCTCTCCCCATAATTCAAGTCCATAAAGGAAGGTGTGCCATAACCATACAATACATGAATGAGTGTCATTCCAATTGTCATATGATAAGTGGTGTTATAATAGTGCTCACCCAAGTGTTACCACTTAATCCATGTTCTCTATTGTCCTAGAATGTAATTACACAAGTAAATCTCAATCCAGTTATTCAAAATCTCATTCTAACCATCTATATGAGGGTGATAGCTCATGCTCATAGTCAATTATGTACTTAATAACCCAAATAACTCCTACCAAAAAGCACTCAGGAACTTATTGTCCCTGTCATAGATTATATACCTCGATAACCCATGCAAACTAAAAATCTCTCTAAAAAATAATTATGCAACTTGTGGTACCTTATACTATGAGGATATGGAAAATAAGTGAACATATTTATTCAAATGGTCTACAACCACATTTATATAGTCCCTACGCTAAACCTTGGGTAGATCGGTGATAAAATCTATTTAAACATTTTCCTTATTCTACTCTAGGATGGGTAAAGGCTAAAACAAGCCTACTAGATGTGAATGTTATGACTTTTTTTTATGACAAGTCACACATACCCTAACATATCTCAATATATCCTCATTAAGGTCCTTCCATGAAAACCTCTCCCTAACCAATGAATATATCTTGAAGTAACCCTGATGTCTTGCCAAAGGGGTGTCATGTGAATATCTCAAAAAAAATTGTTCAATTTAGATTATGGCACTAGATACATTCTATCCTTATAGAATATGACATCATCCACAAATATATACCTATCACCCTACAACTATCCATCCATCACTTAACATGCAAACCTTTTCTTGGAGTATTCTACCAAAAGGTGAGATTTCCAATCTGCTAAAATCTCAAAGAGTGAGCAAGTTGTATGTTTCCTAGAAAGGGCATCTAGAACAAAATTCTCTTTTCCTTTCACATAATATATAAATTGTATGCCTATATTTTATTGACCCACTTCTACTATCTCTCATTCAAGTCTTTCTGCTCTAAGAAATACTTGAGCCTATTATGGTAAGTCCTTACCATAAACTTGCCCCATCAAAATACTATAAAAACTTCTCCAATACATGCATTATGGCAAGCATCTCCTTATCATATATGGATAAAAATTTCTCAAGTCCTCTCAACTTGCAACTCTCAAAAGCAATAGGATACATATTCTACATTAGAATTACTCCTATGCCCTCACTAAAAGCATCACACTCTATATCGAATGGCTGGGTGAAATCAAGAATTACCAACATAGGGTAATTGTTCATCACCTCTTTAAGCTTATAAAACTCTTTTTGCACCTCCTCCAACCACTTGAGTGCTCCATTTTTAGTAATATCTATCAATATTTTACCTAACTATGAGAATCCCTTGACAAAACATGTGTAATAACTACATATCCCAAAGAAATATCACATCTTAGTAATGTTGGCCAGCCAAAAATAACCTTGATCTTCTCTTGATGGACCTGTACACCTTGTAAACTAATGACATGACCCAAATAAAAAATCTCCTTAAGGAAAAATTCACACTTCAAGGCCTTAGCATATAAATACTACTCACCTATGATACCCAAAACCTCATCCATCTATTTCAGATGATCATCCCAAGTCTTGATGTAAATGATAAAATCATCAAAGAACACTAAAAGATACTTATGCAACTACTTATTAAAAACATGATTCATGCAATAATTAAAGGTGGTACATGCATTAGTCAATCTGAAGGGCATAACCAAAAACTCATAATGCCCGTAGTGACAACTAAAAGCAGTTTTATGTATATCATGTTCATGGACACTAATCTAATGGTATCCAAAATGAAGATCAATCTTCAAGAAACAAATTGCCCCATAGAATTAATCTAGTAACTTATTGATCCTAGGAGTCATGTACCTATTATTAAAGGTTTTCTTATTAAGATCCCTATAGTCAATACACATTTTCATCATCCCATCCTTCATCTTCACTAGAACAACAAAAGAAGCAAATGGACTAGAGCTCGGTTTAATGTGTTCCATGTTGATAAATTCCTTGATTTATTTTTGAATCTCATCCTTAATTTTTTTGGGATGCCTATAGGGGTTGGTTATGATAAGCTTGACCCCATCCTCCATATTTATGGTATGATCAAATCCTCTATCTGATGGTCTCCCTAGGGGAATTTCACCAAATACTCTATCAAGCTTACCTAGTAAAGATGGATGTCCACATGAAGGGGTTAATGACTATCAAGAGACACCTTATTAGTAATTAATCACTTTTATACCCAAGCAATATCTCCATGTCTAAATATAATTTACATTATTTTCGCTGAAACTATCTTTGGTGACCCATTAGCTATACCCCTAAGCAAAACCTTCTTGCCATCCGCTACCCTGAACTTCAATTCCATAGTCTATAAATTATATGAATACCTAACAAGTGAATGCAATCATTGTATACCAGGAATATCATTCATATCACCAAAATATACCAAATAAAAATCATCTATAACTATATAATTACCCAAACAATGATGATCAGGCTCCCAATGCTCCTTGCAATGATAACACAACTATTTATTTCTCAACTCATTGCAATCTTCTTCCTCTTGCTTGTTACTTTTAGGACACTCTTTTTGAAAGGGTTTCTTGTCTTTATGTTTAATAGGATGAATGGTTAGAGAACAAATTTAGGCTTAGGTAGAGAGTGCTCCATACCTTGAGCCCGAATGATGGCATCCTATAGAGAATCATATTTGAAAGCCTTAATCAACCATGTAGTGGCTTGAAAATACCCTCAATTAATAATATGACTATCACAAGATCTAAATTGTCTATGACCATAACCACCAATCTCTATAACTCGTAAATGTAAGCATACACTATGCCACTCTACCTAAGCTAAGCCAAATCTTTGAAGTGCAGCTCTGAATCCTTCTGATTAAATCTATCAATTAATTTTTTCATGAAATCTAGATAAAATGTCATGATAACATGACCCAAAGTGACAATCCCATGGTATCATTACTCATGTGCCTCACCGTCTAAGTGAAGTGTAACATATTTTTAGCCACTATGTCTAACATAGGATTCAACTGGAAGTATGTATCCAACTTTTGCACCCACGCTCTGAATGTGCATCTACTAGAAATGTCAAAGGAGGTAATAGTGAGTTTACCCACCCTGCACTACAAGTCCTAATTCTAAGGGCCCCTCTAGTGATCTCTAGGTTTATTTCTATACTTAATAGTACCAAAATCTTTCAATGTCATTACTGCATGGAACTCATCACCTATTGACTAGTACTCCCTCAAATAATATGAGAAACCCTCACATTGTTCCTGCTACCCCTAGTTACCATCTAGCGATCGTTCTATAAATTAAGGCATAAGAGGCCTCGAAGTCACCCTACTAGTTATCCTGGTGTGAATCTATGTAGGAATATGCATATTGCTTGCCTCTACATTATCCCCATTGTTTCCATTGCCTCCATTATAACCATTAGTGTCCTCTATGTTGTTACCAACATTTTTTCATTCATTCATCATATACTGAAGTAATTTTACCACCTAAATTTATCCTCTAGCTAAGTCAATAAGAATTTGTAATGTGTTATTTTTAGGTATCTCCCTTATATCACCCATGTTATCCTCATTTATATAATTTGAATCAAACAAGTCAAACCCCTCTCCTCTAGCCCTTCTTCTTCTGTACGTGATATAGGCTTGGTATTTAGGATTCATAAATGAACATCTATCTGAAACTTGTTGAGTTCACCGAATGCATGAGCTAGTAGGGAACCAAATCTGATACCATTGTAAGTTTCCCTTGCTAATTTGAATGATATATTTTATAGAACACTTAATATGACATGTTTCATTTATCAATTAATAGAATATAAACCAAATTTTCAATATAAGAATTTCTAGGTATTTTAATTGATTGATTTCACAATATGGACTAGCCAAAATTACATATAAGATCTATGTAAACTTAGGAAACAACTCACAGATTGATTCTAAAGACCTTCTATAAATTTAAAATGATTGGAAATATTTTACTAACTCTCATTAATGAACAACAACACTAGGAACTTCATATTTTAGTTTTTATGACTTAGAAATGACAATACAGAGGCAAAAAACAAACATTACAGGTTCTGATTTTAGATTGAGATAATGAATTTTTGAACCAAATACAGTTATACTTCCAAAACTCAAACTCAAAAACTAATAGTAACATGGGAAATGCAATATTTAGTATATGAGCTGATAATCCTAAGTAACAAGTTAGAACTTTGCTTCTGACTTAGAGTGAATCATCCAACCTTAGTAGAAGCTGATAATAGTTATTAAATAATAGAAACCTCCTATAATGATCCTCCTATAAAAATTGTTCCCCTTCAAGAATGTATTCGAACCCCCAAGACTAGCATTCAGTAAGGTATTCCATCCTCAAGAACAAATTTAAGGCATCACTGGAACACTCTTCATGACACCATAGAAGAATACTGTTCATGACACTATAGTGGAATATAATTCATGTCACTATATAAAATCCCTTCAAAATGATTCATCCAACAGCAGAAAGTCTCTAATGTGAAACATTAATAAACTTCCAAACCCTTTCACAAAACCAAACTAAAGATATATTCACTCCACACAAATTTTGTCTCTGAAAGAGACTCACCACATTGCAATAACACTCCTATAAAAACCCTGAATGGCTTCCTCCACAGTTCCACATACGGTAGATAGTTTCACTACTGAAACTAGTGTCCTAAGGTTTCCAAACCCATAGACCATCGAAGATTTTGAAATCTCTCCAAATGAAAGTGAAAAATAACATCCAAGAGTGAATGAAAATGAACTTCTAATTGACTTTTATATTTCCCCACTTAAATTCCTGCTTAAATAATATAAAGGGAAATTAATAAATTACTTTTTGAATATTTCACTTAAAGTCACCATATAACCTTATTTAATTAATCACTTGATATTAGATTTTTAAATTATAGTTTTCCCACTAGGTAATATTAAATAACTAAATACATGATTACCTTTTTACACCTTTAGCCTTTGAGAATAAAAAGGGTAAACTAGTATTCTAAGTGGTCATTGAGAAGGGGGAATTACAATCTTGGGTTTTGTCAAACAAGTCTTATATGTAAGTCTTGGTAGCTAATCTCTATTGGAGATGGTGTAGTCTTTAGGATCAGGATTCGGATACAATCCTTACCATACAATATTTGGGAAAAGTGGATAGTAAGGATATTCCTCTATGCATCCTGGTGGGAAAAGGTTCTTCGATTTGGAGCACCCTCAAAAGAGGCATTAATTTGATCAAGAAAGGGATATTTTCAATTTGTTATAGAGGTTTTGAGGCATTATTCCAGTATGATTCCTTGGATGGGGCACCTCCTATCATTGTAATGTACCTGGACTTGCATTCTTTGTGTAACATTTTCCTTGAGGATGGTTGGATTAGGGTGGAAGATTACAAAACTTCTCAGATGGTGGGTCAAGCAGAAGTGTTTAAATGGAAGGAACCTCCATATTGGCCTCCTAGGGCCTTTAAGGAGGACCACTAGGATTTTTAGAAGATATTGACTAGTAGGATTTTTAATTCCTTAGAAGGAAGGGAAATTCTTGCTTGGGGACAAAACCCAAAATGAAAATTCTTGGTTACTTTGGTTTATCAGGTGTTGGATAGGAAAATTTGTGGGAAATATGACGCTTCTCATTGGAAGCAACTATGGGGTATGTTTTTTTGGCTTAAATGTAATTTTTTATGTTCTTTGATGTGCATAATAGGTGCCTTGGGAGAATTTGAGAAAGCAAGGATTTTATCATCCTTCTATGTGTGTTTTATGTAATAGCAATGAGGAATGTGCTTCCCACATTTTTTTCATGTATATCTTCTCAAGGGAACTCTGGCACAAGTAGTGGGGGAATTGAAATATGGCCTGCATCAATGTGTCCTCCTTGGTTGAGTTCTATGGCATGCTTGGTAGACGCCCAACTAAGACTTTTTTTTGCAATTTTCTTGGAACATAGGCCCAACTTTTCTTCTTTGGCAAATATGGTTGGAAAGAAACAGAAGGATTTTTTAGGGTAAGAAAATGTTGAGTTATCAATTATGGATGAGAATTATTAGTGTATTGTAGGAGACATCTATACAAAATGTTATTTATTTGCATCATTAAATTCAAGTGATATGGTGATCTTCCAGAGGATGGGGTTGGCATGTTGCGGCAAGAGGGCTACTTCTCCTAGGGAGGTTCGTAGGCCAAGAGCAAGATTCAATGGGATGGGAGTTGGATGCATCCTCCTCATGATGTATTGAATATAAAATATCGACCGTTCTTCCATAGATAATCCTGGGCATGCTAGAATACGTGGAATTGGTGGAGATAATTTGGGGACTGTCCAATTTTTCTTTTCCTTGTATAGAGGCCAACATACTAATAATTTCGTGTAGGCTCTTGCTATCCTTTATGTCTTAGAGAAAATTTATGCCCTTGGGTGGAAAAATATTATTTGTGAATTTGATTCATAGGTAGTGATTGATATGCAGAATATGCGGCAGTTGGACGAAGCAAATTGATAATTGGTTGTGGTGGTTAATCAAATTGGGAGACTTTGCAATTATTTAGACTCTTTTACTTTTTATCATATTCATAGGGAGTGGAATAGAGTAGTTGATTGTTTGGCTACGCTGGCTTCTGAGCTGATGGGGATGTGAAATACTGAAAACTAGGAAGTCTTGTCCACAAAATATTCTAGGATTTTAGAAAAACTAATTTCAAAAAATATGAAAAATTATTTAGAATTTTAAGAGAAACCTAAATAAATAATTTTTTCTTATTATTTCGCTAATTAATTATACATAATTTATACTGTTCTTTACTAATTAATAATATTTTTACCTCTCTTTATATATAAAAAATTATATTAATAAAATATAAATAAATTAATTATATAAATAAATATTCCCAAATTCAAGTCTCACTAATCACTTAAAACCACTCGGGATCATTTATACGAATTGCCAATCTTAAAAAGATAATAAACTATTACAGATCATGAACCTTTATAAGCAAATCGGATCATGAACCCCATTATAAGTGAGAAAACGCTTAAAATTTTGTCATGCTGGAGGGAATTCAAAACGTCATTGAAAACGCTTTAAAGCTTGACACGACGTGTGGAATTGAAAATTGAAAACGCCAAATTTCAAAAACAAGAAATAATTTGCATCCCACAAGGATTGATGAACTACGAAGAATATTAACAAACGCAATATTGATCTCGTCCGAAATTGTCGACAGCAAGACAAGCTTTCATAAGCACGATTATATGGCTTTTTTTTGATATCAATATTTTTATTGATGGATTTGTTAGTGAAATAATTTATTATTATTGTTATGGATGGTTTTAGTTTTTGGTTGGTGAAATAGCTGAAACATCATAAGATAAGTGCCTGCTGTGTGTTGTATAACAATGCCGTGTTACCCCTGTTTGATGCGTGATTGATAAAAATGTCATGTCTGTTATTTAACGGAGTATGAATTTTAGACTTCTTGGGTAGGAAAATTTGCACAAGCCATCCGTCTAACTAAATTTTATGAATGTTTGCATAAACGATGTGTCTAACCATGCTTACTGTGAAAAAAGTGATACTTTTTTAAAGATGGAGCACAATTAAAGTTTATTTGTTGTAGAATTGAAGATGGAGAGCAAGTCAGAGCCTACAAGCTCATAAATGCACTAGCTTTGAATCCAACGTTGAAATAAATATCAAAATTTTAATTTAATTAATTAATTTTTTTATTTATAAAAATAAATATCAAGATGGCAGAGGAAGAGAAGACAATCGATTGAATGGAGGGTCAAAACCAACAGCAATAAAACCCTTAACGAGGGGTCCTGCCAGTGAAGCCACATGCTTAGATATGGTTTGAAACCAGACGTCACATGAGTAGAACTAGATGTTGAGGCAAAATTATGTCCAAAAGAAGTGCGTACCTCCTAGACCACCTATAATGGCCTTTCCTATTTCAAATACACAGATTTTAACTAACAAAAGAACCCTTTCATGACTATTGATCATCATCATCATCACCATCTTCATTACCCTTTTCATCTCCCAAATTTGAAAACTACACTATATTCCAATTCCTACCCTTTCCCTTTTTACCATTATTCATCATTCCATGAATTTATATATTTAATAAAATTTTAAAACACAATAATTTATGTACAAATAATTTTACTTTAAAAAAAATTATCATATAACTAATTTTATATTTGTTTGTTTGATAATATTAAATATATTTTATATAAAATAAATATTAACATTTTAATTTAATTAATGTTTTTATTTACAAAAATAATTAATTTTAAAACAATAACTTTTTATAAGTTAGTGTTGTACAAATGCGACTATATATATAAACAAACTTTCATTTACTTTATCTATAAAAATGGAAGACAAAGGTATTTATTTATTTAGTGTTTCAATTTTACATGTGATTAATGTTTTACAATTACAAGCTGCACTATTCAATATGCTTTGTAACACATGTGATTAAGGATTGCAGAGATTGTAAGGTTAGTTTTCTCAATAATCACACACACACACACACACACACACACACACACACACATTGATTGTATGTATGGAACTAGAGTTAATGTAGTTCTTTTGCACTTATTTTGAATTGGGAGAATCGATGTTTTATCTTCTTTCCCTAGTAAATCAAATACACTTACATGTCTTTCACCTAGTCCTTTTCTTAGTAAAAAATATAACTAAAAAATTATTGTAGGTCCTTAGGAGCCTCTGTGTGTGTGTGTGTGTGTGTGTGTATTGAATGATTGATTGTATGTATGGAACTAGAGTCAATGTAGTTCTTTTGCACTTATGTTGAATTGGGAGAGTCGATGTTTTATCTTCTTTCCCTAGTAAATCAAGTACACTTACATGTCTTTCACCTAGTCCTTTGCTTAGTATAAAATATAACTAAAAAATTATTGTAGGTCCTTAGGATCCTATATATATATATATATATATATATATATATATATATATATATATATATATATATGGAACTAGAGTCAATGTAGTTCTTTTGCACTTATGTTGAATTGGGAGAATCGATGTTTTATCTTCTTTCCCTAGTAAATCAAGTACACTTACATGTCTTTCACCTAGTCCTTTTCTTAGTAAAAAATATAACTAAAAAATTATTGTAGGTCCTTATGGTAGTGTCGACACTACCTTAAAAATTACACACTTTACTCACCAGGCACATTGTTGAATAATAATTTTAAACACCCTAAATTTACAAATTCTAATGTTTGACAATATTTCAAATTTTAACTTCAATATTTAAATCTATTGATATGTAACTTCTAGATTTTATATTTTGAGCATGCCTCTTCCAATTTATAAAAATTGAGTCATGTTATTCTATATCAAATCATTTGACTAAATAGAATATAAATACTACTATTACCGCCTCCAAAAAAAAAAAAAAAAATCTTCATTTAAATATCATTATGCTTAAATCCATCTTATTATTTACCTAAAATTTTATCTTTCATATTCATTTTTAGAAAGACATATATAATTTACTATGTGATAAGTTGTGCTCTATTTAGTAAACTATCATGGACTGAGTATAAACCATATCTAATTGTTATATGACCCTACTCTTTAAATTCCATTAATTTTTTTTATCATATTATAATGTTATTCAAATGGATTTCTTTCTATATTAAAAAATATTTAATAAAAATGTTTAAAAAACATTTATTAATGTGAAAGTTTAATTAATCTAATCTTTCTTTCTTCATAATATCTTATTAAAAATAGAATACAGTAATTAACCTTAAATAATATTTCTTTTAATCATATTTAATTAAAAAAATAATTAATAATTAAGACTATTTTTTTATCATTAAAATACTATCTTATTTTTATAAAAACAAATATTTTATTATAAATTTAAAATAAAGATATGCATAATCCTAATCCATTTAAGTAATCAAATTTAATATAGTTCAATTTAGTAATTCTAAAATTATTTAAATTAGGTTTATAAAATTCACAAATTAAAAAATTAAATGATCATTATTTAAGAATGTAAAACCGTAGGTAAAATTATTTAATTTTCTCCAAAGATTAATACTCTACCAACAAATATTTTATTTTTAAAAAATGAGGTAAAGTAACTATCAAGAGTTTAGGACATTTTGATCTATTTAATAACGTTTGTTTGTTTGGTCTACATTTAGTCCCCTGATTGTACTAGATTAAGATATGCTTTGGTCATGATCCCTACATGCCCCCCAACTGAAATGATGAGTGCATGTCCATAACGTGATACTGAGGAATATTCTCAGTTACTCTGTTGATTGGTTAAGATACTAAAGAATTATATGAACTACTCTCTCCTGACTGCTTGGTGATCCCAGGATGTTTTTAATTTTTAATTTTGTATGATTTTTTTATTTTTTATTTTTTCCTTCACAATTGTTTGTTTTCTAACTATATGATAAGTTGTGTTTACTTGACGAAGTCTCGCTCATTTTTATGTAATCATCCCACTTTCATTTTAATTAATTACTAGCCAGTTTTACTTGTTAACGACTTTTATTGTGGTCTCTCTCTTCTATATTCTCTTACTTTAAACTTATTGCACATAAAATTAATTCCATCACCAATCTCAATATTGAGCTCTTGTCGATGTTAATTATTGGGCTTCTACTCGTTTATGTTTTATAATTTTTAAATTACTGTGTATTAATTTGTAAAATTAAAGTTTCTAATTTTATAGTTTTATATTTTGTATATTAATCTTTAAATCAATGAAAACATTAAAATTTTAAAATTAAAATAAATTATAAATGTTAGTTTTAATATTAATATTTAAAAAATAGTCATTATTACATTTGAAATTAAAGTTTATTAATTTGAATTTTATAATTAAATGATTAAAAAAATGGTTTAAATATAATAACCATAAATTTTAATTAGAATTTTTAAAAAAAAATTAAATTAATTTAAGAATTTGTAACCCCTTTCACAATCAAATTTAAATTATTGTTTCTAATTCTTTATTACTTTTAGAGTGATTAGTATATAATATTATAATTATATTTTTAAAATATTTATATTGTAATTTGAAAACTATTCAAAGAAAATAATTTGTTTTTATTTATTTTAAAATCTTAATCTCGATTTTTATGTTGTAATAATTTTTATAAATTAACATTTGAAAAATAATAAATCAAGTTTTATTAATTTTAAAATAGAATTTATTACATAATAACACTTCCTTATACTATTTTAAAATATGTATAAAATATGATATAACATTTTACTATTATTAGTGTATTAGATTGTGTTGATATACTATTGAAATAGATTTGATGTTGTCATTATTATAATATAAGATATTGATAATAAATTATTCTATTGAAAGGATTGTAGTTTAACTGGGAGGAACATCAATTATTGAAAGGATTATAGTTTAACTAAAGAGAATGATGATTGATGATATCCATATGTTAAAGAACAAATCTCAACAGATATCCAATATGAAAACTCGGGCAATCAAAATCACAATCATAAAAATCTCTCAAAATACCTAACATAAAAACTCAAACAAGTTACTTATAACTCCATATAATACCTCCAAACACACAATTAAAAATCTTTAAATTTATAAAATAATTTGATAAATAAATTATATAAATAAATATTCCAAAACTTCACCCAAATTTAAGTTTCGTTAAACACTTAAAACCACATGTAACCATTATATGAATTTCCGTCTTAAAAAGAGAATAAAAAACTACAGATTATGATCCCCCTGATGGGAAATCGCTTAAAATTTTAAATTTTTTGTCTTGCTAAGGGGAACTGAAAACGTCATTGAAAACAGTTAAAAGTTTGACACGATGTGTGGAATTGAAAATGGAAAAAAAAAATAAATAAAATAAAATGGTGAAATAATTAAATGTTATTATTATTGATGGACACTTTTCGGTGAAATAGCTGAAACAGCATAAGATAAGTGCATGGTGTATGAAATATGTGCCAGGATGAATGACCTGGAGAAACAAGTATCACATATTCAATCACAACTTGCAACGGCGAAATCAGATCTTGTGGAAACACATGATAATATTTTATTTCTCATTGCTGTTAGTAAAGTGAAAACAGGAACTACATCGAATTATAGCCCCGACATATTACAAGGAAATGATGCCAATGCTGATAATATTTTCCTCTTAGAAGATGTTGCAGATCCCTCCTGCTTGTGGAAACCACTATAGGCATTGTTTAAGCTTGAAGTACTATCATTCATTTTCAGACTGTGGTCGAGTCATGTTATTTGGATTTGAAGAAACAATGCCAAAAGGGCCAGACAGTTCCTTATATGGATTTATATGGATATAACCGTAAAAGTTTACAATTCCTGTCCATAACCAGAAATAAGAAATACCATATAAAAGCAATATAAATATAGATTGACCGAAAATCAAGGCTTCTCACCACATATTGTGTTTAATTACTAAAATATGTTGGAATTCTTCGATATATCTATTATTCACAACACAAAACATTAGAAAAATAAATGAAAAATTTGATAGATTGCTTTAAAAAAATGTGTTCGATTGTTATGTAAACATATATGGTTTAAAGTTATAAAAACTATAAAAAATAACATTGGTTAAACATGGTAATACAAAAGTAGAATTAACGTATCAAATCTTAAGGTAAGTTGAACAGATAAATATTAAAAATAATATCGAAGGAGGTTGGGTGTAATAATTTGTGAGGGGGGACTAGATAACTTAAGAACAATGCTGACCAAATGAAGATCAGGTATCCATCCTCAGTTGTCTCTAAAAGAGATAAAATTGTAGTTCCCCTACCTGGTGGTGGGAACACATAATATTCCACTCACTCACCACTCTGCACAAGAAACTAGTCCATTGAAATGGACTAGCAAAGAACTTTCCATGTGATGGTGAACTCTATCCACTCCCATTCAGGAGAGTAGGAGAAATGATTACGAGAATGAATCCACCAATCTCAAGGTGCAAGTGTAACAATTACTGCAAGGATATGTCAAGATGAACACAACTCATAATACAAAGAGCACTCATCCAATGGTCGAAGATTTTCTAAAAAATTAGAAACTGGATGCATAGAAATGTTGAGAAAAAAAAATAGTTTATTGTTAACTATGAAATGGATAGAAAGCTTTTTAATTAAAAAAAAATAGATCAGGGGTTTCTAGACTTTCATAATTGAAATATAATAAAACTTAGAAAAAAAAGAATAGAATGTAAAGATGCCACTAAGAATTATCCTCAAAAGATTCCATTGTTCAATTGAATGTTTTTGCATGATAATGTTGAAATAAGTTATCAATACAATACAATGTTATTTGGGCTCTTGGGGATGTCCAAAAAGATGCCTAAGGTTTCTAGTCAAGAGCCAGCTCGACACTGGAGGTTAGGAAATCAAATGTGCTTGAGCCTCTCCCCAATAGAATAACCTTGATAAGATAGACATCAGATAAGTTAAAATAATTTTTGCTCAAGCTTGGAATTCTAAATCATATTTTGTCAGTAAGCACTGTTCTTGACATGTAAAAGACAATCAGTACCTTCATGGTAAATGATGATGGTGCAGAGATAAAAGTCACTAGGTGTATCTCCAATTTTATGTTCATGCATAATGATGTTTGGATTTATATCATAAGAGATAATAGTACCACCATACATGGTGAAGTGTTATAAAACTATTGGGTTATGCAGGGAAACATTCAATTGTGATGTTTTCTTGTGTATTTTACATGTTTGACATGCATGGTTGAAAAAAATGATAGCAAAGGTGATAAATGGGAAGGTTAGATGCATAATGTTTAGTGATTTGGGGATCATAATGCATGGTTGTATTAATGAGGACATGGACAATAGGGAGTCAAAAAGGTTTGTAGATAGGTATTGATACACTCAAGATAACATTATCGAATATTGGGAGTAACATTAGAATGACAGGGTTAGAATGTGGTCAAGATCTTGTCATACACTTTTGAATGATGGGAAATAAATAAATGCATCCATATAATCATAGAATTCACATTTGAAAAGTCATTTATTTATAATAATATAGGTTTTTTACACTTCACAGGGTGCATTGGTTGGTCCACTAGCTTACCTCAACAATTTACTTATATTTATGGTGGTTATAGATTTTTTAAGATAATGGATTCCATAGGTACTTCAAGGTAGAGAGACTAACAAACATTTCATGGATGAGGGATTTGGATATCCCATACATTCATGTCAGCTTTGATAATAATGACCTTAATACAACCTGAGTCCATAGTAAGAAATAGAAGATGTCACATTATCACATCTAAATTCCATATGATTTATATCCATGTACATTTGCCCATTTTTACTCAAAGGTTGCACATGTAAACATGCCATAAAGCTAGACCAGATGTGAAGGATGAGAGGAGATGTAGTTATCAAGGCCACATGGGATGGTGATATTAAGCTAATCAATAATAATGCCATATATTACAATGTGAGGTGTCCTCTGACTTGTAATTTTTATATTGACAATTTTCAAATGAATGTCAATAAACTAAAACATTTTCATTACATAGGCCATACACATAGGACTTACAATTAATAATAAGGTGGAGGATAGTGAGGATGTTGACCAATTGAACACTAAAAGTGAAGGTATATAAGTTGTGGATTTGTGGGGCTCAGATCTTATAGTCGAAGGTGTGATGGTAAACTAGTCAAATGACACTAAAAAAGAATCGAGCAACCCTCAAAATGTAACACATGTATCTGCATCTACTTATATGCTTTTCTAATTTTTCAAGATTTATAACATTATGCATTTCATTTTATGAATAGAACCTACCTAATGATGAAGCTGATGGCATCAAAACACTCATATGAAAAGCATGAGACTTTTGAGAGATGTGTCATAAAAGGTTGAACTGATCAAACATAGACATTCTAACAAATTAGTATGTATGATCCTCATAACAAGGTATAGAGCAAGGAATTATTTTGCACACAATGGATGGCCCATATATTCTAACAAGTGCATGATGGGCAAACAACATCAGCTTTTAGAGAGAAAATTCATAGAAAATAAGAATAAAATAATATGAGACACCATGTCACAGAAGAATTCCCTTTCCCTCACCCTCCTCATTATAATCACATACATGAAGTATGGAATGATGGTATCAATATGTAAGTGAAGTGAGATAGGGATACAAATAAATCTAAGGATGCAACTTCTATGCATCCCTTTGTATGTTTGACTGATAATACAATTAGTACATAAAGATGTACATTGAATACATGCCACTCTAATTATGTCATGTCATATAATTGTATCTGGGTGTGCTTTCACTTTCTTATTTTGTAATGGGAATTTAACTCTTTTCCTAAAAAAAAAAAACCAAAATGCTTTTTCATGATAAGTTTGAGTTATCTTTGACATTTTGTTGTGGTTCCCATAATGCACATCATATGAATATAAATTTGTCATAATTATGAATTTTAATGTTTATTATGATATTTTTTCACTATTATGTTTTTTAATATCTATAACCTAATAATGTATGCATCGTGTCATCTAAATTTTAACATAGCTTTGTGATATTGTATAAATCATTAATGTTGAATAGCAAGTTCATCTTGTAACATCCCATTGGGATATACTAGACTAACATATTTTTTAAAAAATAATTCTACATATTCAACATTAGAATTCACTATGAGAATCTATTGAATGATCCTAACAAAAACATATTGAATATGATAATCTAAAAACAAGCATGATTCAATCCATTTAGTTACTGATCGCTATGAAATAATAAGCAAAATATAATTACATATATTTGATAAAGTAATTATATAATTCCAGCCATGACTAGTACAATATTATAACCACCATTGTCAATGTATAAAAGAATAATTATTTACATTTTTATTAGAAATAATGTTTCGATAATAAAAAATAACAAGATACAAGGCTCAATGGAGCATGATTCTCATGAACCTGAGTATTTAGGGTAATCTTAAGTGTAGTCTCCAAATATGTACAACTTTTAGGAGGGATAACATCATCTAAGTTATTTTTTAGTCTAACCATGAACCAATGATCCCTTTCACAACCCCCCAATTAGTGAATGTCCCTCCCTTTAAAGATGGATATATAGTGAGGATACATGAATCTAGAGAGACAAACAAGCACATGTGTGCTATAAGATATCTAATACATGATGTGTACCCTAAATAAAATACATTCTAACATGATATCACACAAACATGTAAATCATACATATGAAATGACAATATATAAATAAACATTACTTCAACCAAAGTTTTAAAATATTTAATGATCTTTAGGATCAATCAAATTAATGCACACCACTTGATTAGATTACTCTTATCCAACATTGGTGATACTAGGTAAGTTATTGAAGCTTGTCTCACCACTTATTTGTTACCATCAATGCAATATTTGGTTAATATAAAATATAATCAATAGATTCATATGGATTACTTCATATCAACACACATAACACATGCTAAGTATGTACATAATCAAAGTATATATATTTAGTCCATCAAATGTATTCATTGAAACTCAAACATATTATTTATTAATTTAATAATGAACATAAACAAATATAGTCTATACCAACCAGGTATATGTTATACTTAGACTACATGTTTCTAATTTTCATAAGAAATTCAAATGGAGTACACTCTATGACAAAGAGCAATATCACAGTTTGTTTTCCATGTATACATTTATCAATTATCAAAAAGATATTCATAAATAATTTCAGAGATCAAATACCTCTTAAAATAATGTCATATCTCACATGAAACATAATATTTCATTGATATAACTTGTTATACTTTTAAATATTTATATGCATATAATCGTAGTATTCTACCTTTGAGGTTTTTATGAATTAATTTAATAGCCAATTAATACTATAAATATAAGAACACATTTACTATATACAAATATATGATTTATATGTGTATGGGTACATACGTTCCTCAAATAGATATATCTCATATACATTTACCCTTATCATGTACTTCATAAATGCATACATTCACTTTAAAAATACTTTTTTGTTCTAACTAACAATATTTTTCATTTTTCATTATGAACTATGTATAATTCAAACAATCTATTACTAATAATATTTAATCTCAATCATATGATTATAAATTCCTCCAACCCATGTTATTATCTCTTGTAAAATAAAATTGATAATCCATTTATAATGGAAAACTATTCAATGTTTGTTTATCATGTTTACCCTTGATTCGGATCATCAACCTAGGTATGGTAGTGTTCTAATAAACTATTAACTCAAACATATATTCACTTACTATAGGATTATATTTTCCCTAGATTCATGAATAACTTCTAAAATCAAGTTAACATCTAACTTAGAATTTTTATGAGCCCAAATATATATAAACCAATGCACAGTTTAAGTTAAGTATTAAACTTAGTAAAGTCTATGCCATTTCATAAGCATTATCATATATATTATTCAAAGTTTGAATCTATCAATTATTTATATATATTTGAATGAATGATATTAATAATTATATAATACATTATTGGTTTCATAATACCCTTTTACCTAATACCTAGTTCACATAAATGATATACAAATCATATGATCTATATATATGTGTGTATGTGTGATTCCAATTATGCTCAAACCCAATTCAACATTAATATTCACTATGAAATATGTTATCAAATATCAAACTAGTTATAATAGCTACCTCAAATAACATAATTTTAATTAATATGAAACTTTGTGTTCAGGTAGGACTTAAACACTCCCTACACCCACTCTAGGATAGCTATATCGTATCCTCAAACCAATTTACACAGACTTAGCTTATCATACTAGGATTTATTATAATAAAATCATAATCCTTTTATATAAGATCATGGTCTTGAATAACAATAATACACAATCGTATAAATATATTCATGGTCTTTAATGACAAATGTGCATAGTCCTTACATACATGTTCATAGTTTTGAATGAAAAATATACGTTGTTCATATATTTATGATCATGGTTTTTTAAAATAATTATACACAGTTCATACTCAATATACTAAAACCATAAATGAACTTCATAATAAGCATACACAAAATTTATAAATCATTTTGTTCATTAAAAAAATTAACTCAAACTTATTATGCTTATCCAAAACAAGTCAAAACATACACACAATCTTGTGTATTATAAATATATGTAGGATTTTAACATTCTCCCAACTGTATATGTATAATAAAACATAGTTATCCCTTTTTTTTAAAAAAACTTAATGGTCAAATTCTATAATTTCTTAGCTTGATCATATATTAGCCACAACAAAACTAACATCCATTAAACTATAATAGTTTACACATACAGTCTTAT
This sequence comes from Torreya grandis, assembly GCA_037957365.1. Classification (NCBI taxonomy): domain Eukaryota; kingdom Viridiplantae; phylum Streptophyta; class Pinopsida; order Cupressales; family Taxaceae; genus Torreya; species Torreya grandis. The sequence goes on from JARHVA010004158.1 coordinate 262,539, forward strand.
TTTTTATTCCTTAAGGTTTCATGCGATATAGGTTTAGTTCTATGGATGGTCGATCCACCCATAGGGATAAACCTATATCTATAATATAATACAAGACATTTCTAAAACCCCAATTATAAAAAAACCATACACAAAATTTTCCTATGTTAAACATTAATAAAATTATTTCACCAACCTTTCAATAAATTCTAAGTTGAAACTACTTAAACCAAAATAATATCCACTCCTTCTATCTACTCATTTCTTATCCTCATCCTTTCTCGTGCCCTTCTCCATCACTCCTATTATTATTATTATTATTATTATTATTATTATTATTATTATTATTATTATTATTATTATTATTATTATTATTATTATTATTATTATTCTGCTAACTTCTCTCATACACATAATGCATGCAATAGTAAATCAAACAACTATTATAGAAAAACATAATGGTATTATAACAACGTAGCCATTGGTTATTACCACTCAGTATAAACTATCTCGTAATGTCTTTAACCATATTGTATATATGATGCAATTAATTCAAAATAATGGTGTTTCCTAAATATCATTATAACCAGCTAATGCATTAGACATTTTAAAGACAATTTGGTTAATCTATAAGTAATAGTAGATAAATACTAATCCAATAGCTTTACTTGTTAAATAAATATCATATTAAATAATGAATACATTAACACTACATAATCAAAAGTAGCATTATGCACTCAATCTGGACTATAGTCCTAATCCACTCACACAATTAGATACACATAAACAATAAATTGTAATTAAATCACAACAAACACACATAATTGATCATCTAAATACAGATAAAATCAAATACATACTAAAGATAATAACTCAAACAATTAATATAAATAATGATATTTATCATTGCATGTGCATAGGTTCTAGTTTTTCCTCTTTTATCCCCCAACACCTCCATCTATGACATCCTCTCCAATGATTCTCTCCCTCCATCTTGCTTCAACAAATGGATCTATCATGCATCCAACTCAAGGCAAGAAGGTAGTTAGATCATAATATCATGATATATATCTATAAATATTATTATATAAACAATCAACATGATTATAATTTTAAGTATATACTTATATAACTAAATCATAGAAATAAAATCATGTAATCTAAGAAACATACAACTATCCCATAATAACATATGAATTGCAACTTAATTAAATATTAATTAATCAATTTTAATAACCATAATAATATAGGGATAATTAGGTAAATTGTCTTAGTGAGAAATCAAGACGTGACATCCTTGCCCCTAAATCTATTGATCATCCCAATGACACTTATTCAATCACTAGTTCTAAATTAAAAACATTTCATTAAAAAAATAACATAGTATGAAGCATCAAATCAATCAGGAAAATATGGAAATAACCTATACAAATCATCATAGTCCTCATATGTGGCTCTATCTTCAAATTATTGGTCCTACAAGACCTTGCACTATGACACTTATCTACTATATAAATGGAATTTGTAAGTGTAAAGTTATTTGATTAAGTGTACCATGACCACCCCAAGGACTAGAACCTACAAAGCATTCCAATCCAACACATGTGAAGGGTCAAAAATATATTTTTTAAGATAAGATACATGGAATACATTATGCAATAGATCTAAATATGGTGGCAATGCAAGCCTATACACTATAGGATTGACCACATTCAAAATAAAAATGGGTCCCACATATCTCATTCAAACTTTTGTTGAATTATTGAATTTAATCGAGATTTTATGTGGTTTAACCCGTAAGAACACTTTATTACCTACTAAAAATTATCAATTTATTCTCTTTAGATGAACATAAATGTTATATCTATCATTAGCATCAACCAACCTCTACCTGATTGATCTGACTTGATCTATGATTTTTAAAATCATCTTAGGTCCAAATAATACCCTATCTTTTAATCTATCCCAATTGATTGGTGTTATGCACCTTTTACCATACGATGCTTCAAATGGTGCCATCTTAAGATATTATTCATATGATTTATTGCAAGTAAACTCACCAAATGTAAGGTAATCCTCTCACTTATATTATTGGTCCATGTAATATATAAGAACAAGATCCTCTATTACCTAATTAAATCAATATAACTGACCATCTATCTATTGGTGATATGCAATGTTCAAATTTATTTGCATACTCAAATATGAATTGAGATTTAACCAAAATATAGAATTCATCCTTAAATCATGATATGAAATGATCTTCTCTGTAAATCCATGAGACTAATACACTTCATTTAAAAAAATCTTTAGAAGTGTAGATCCATTATCTCTCAAATTTCCTAGTATAAAATGGGTTACCTTCGTTAGTGTATCAACTACTACCAAGATTATGGCATGCCTATTATATGATAATGATAAACTTTGAATAAACCCCATACTAATAACCTACCACTTCCACTCCAATGTGACATGTGGATACA
>JARHVA010004158.1:272500-315000 GCA_037957365.1 Torreya grandis
ACACACATAATCAATCATCTAAATGTAGATAACATCAATGATATACTAAATATAACAATTCAAATAATGCATATAATTAATGATATCTATCATGGTGTGTGCATGGATTCTAGTTGTCCCTCTATCATCCCCCAACACTTCCATCTACACCATCCTCTCTGATGATGCTCTTCCTCCATTATGCTCAGAGGGATGGATCTATCCTACATCTAACTCATGATGATAATGTAGTTATCCCATAAAATGATGATATATATCCACAAAATATTGTTATATCAACTAATAACATGATCAAAATGTAAAGTATATATAAATAAAACTAACTCATAACAATAAAATCATTTAATCTGATCAACATACAAATTTCCCATAATAGATAATGACTTAGAGCTTAATTAAATATTAATTAATAAATTTTAACAACCATAATAATCCACAGATAATCTGGTAAATTAGCTTAATGAAAAATTGGGATGTGACACATTTTTTTTTTATGTATTGCATATTTTAAAAAAAATTCTACTAAGTACATTTTATACATTTATTATTTCATTTTTATAAATTGGTGACACTAAATTATTATATAAGATATGTGCATTGGAATTATCAATTATTCTTACTGGGTGTGTGTTATACTATTTTTCCTAGCGAGATAATAGTTTCATGCTCTTTTGGGTGTGAAGATATACATAATAGTGAAGATGTAGTGATAGCAATGTCTATCTCTATTAGCTAACATATAATTATATTTAAGCCCATAATATATACTTTTACTTATTGATTATTATTTTCAATTTGACTTAAGCTATTTGATTAGTCGCATTATATTTCTAATGGCAATTACTATGTAATAACCTTTTTAAGGTTCCTTTAAGCTCTGGTTCAACCTCTTACTCTATAGGTCTACAATCACTATTGCAAAATAGGTCTATCAAATCCCTTTTTAATACATTTATATTTATCATTAATTTTATTTAGTTTTATCTTCTTAGTATTGGTCTTACAATACCGATGATATCCTTCAACATTTCATAGACCGCATTTAGTCTTGTACTTAAGCTTTTACATTAATGGCCAATATATTTAAGTGTAAAGGTTAATAACCTATTCAACCCTTTAAAACTATTTAACTAACCTATTTCATTCCATTATTCCATATAAAACAAATAAAACATTCATTTATAAATTTACATCATCTTATTACACTTTTAAACACTTACTTTCATAAAAACTTTTGAGTGTGTCATGACATAGTCTTAAACTATTATTTTTAGGATGAATTTAAGACTCAAGATCTCTTTAAAACATCTAAAATATATCAAAATATGTTATTTATGGAGATATATTCTAGTTTAAAATGTAATTTTATTGAATTAGGCCTAGTTTCCTTGGCATTCTAGTAAACAAGATCCAAATCATTAATGTTTTCACTAAGCTTGTTGGACATTATGCTAAATGAGATAAAAATGCACGACCTTTGAAATCAACCTTTTAATTTGATTTTTTTCAATTTATAAGATTTATAACATTCATACAATGGTATTATAACTAGTAAATATCTCAAATTGGTTGAAAACCACCTACTAAAGCATAAAAAGAACAAAGAAATTTCAAATAGGCCTAATTCTATCTCAAGATTGTATACATGATTGATAGGTATTACGAATATATTACGGATTTATATACCTTATTATTGTTTCTAAAATTATATTCTTTTTTTTATATATCACTTTTATTATGATAAACCAATTTTTTTTTATTAGTTTGTTGAAAAGAAAACTCATTAACAATTTTTTTTCCTTTATAAATGCGTAAGATTATCACTTCCTACCCTAATAAATCCTAAATTATTTTAATGATCAATGGGTTTATTTAAATTTATCAAATAATTAATAAAACTCTTCTCAAACCTAGAAAACTTTCAATGTGGTTTTAATTAAGTGAATAGAGTAAATACAATCAATTTTTCTCTTTCTAGACTTTAAAGCCTAGTTTAGGTTTGATTTGTATTCATTTATCTAGCCTTAAAATAATGAATTTATGGATTTAAATACCTCATAAAAGTATTTTATATTTTTATTATAACTTAAGGAAATATCCCACAATGTTTAGAATGAAGATAAATTACAAAACTAATAAAAAATCTCTTTTTTCATGCTTTTTCAAGGAACACCTATAGGTGAGGCAGAACATAGTCAATTATAAAATAAAAAACAAGTGGAATGTAGGCTTGAAACTAGTTGGAATTTATTATTTAAAATTTTATCATATTATTACAATTTTATCAAGTTTCACTAAGTAAAATGTGAGATAATTAACTTTTTGTAATGAAACCTAGTAATATTATTACAATTTTATCAAGTTTCACTAAGTAAAATGTGAGATAATTAACTTTTTGTAATGAAACCCTTATACTAGATTTCATAGTACATTTAGTTGCTAAAATCTTAATAACAATGGTTCACAAAGCCTATGAAAATTTGAATAAACATGACACCTGTTAAATATTATTAAGATACTCTTATAACTATTAAAAACTATATATTAAATCCATGCATGGATTTATATTTACTTCAAGTGACAAAATTGATTGAATATGCACAAAAAATAGGGGTATGATTGAATTTTGATGAGACAACCTCAATATGAATACAAAATTATTCCAAAAATAGATTAATAAAATAAATTCATGGATAAAAAAAATTATTACATATACTTAAACTAGTATATGTCCTTTATTGACTATAAATTTTCACTTTAATATTACAAAACCCTGATCCTAGAATATAGACTATCATTACCTCTCTCAAACATGGATTATTGGTCTTTTTGTGCTTAAAATAATGTTTATTTTCCTCCACCTTACTAATAATGATGATTATGACTTTTTAAAACTATACACCAATCTTTATAACTAACTAAAATATTCTAAATTTGATCTCACTCACCTAGGTTTGTTTCAATAAACCAACCTCATATGTAGGTATTTGTGGTTACACAAACTATTTTGGATAAAAGAGATAATAATGAACTCTAAAATGTATATAATAATTATATTACATTTCACACACACCTAAATACATAATATAACCTATACAACTCAACATTACTTTGTAATAGTTATATATACTCATGAACTTACACAAAAAACATTTGAAAATTTAGATTTGAAATTTCAGAGGGAATCTCTTAAAAACATATAAAAGACTTAGAATGGACATATAATTCATCAAGTGAGACTTAATATGAATGAGTCAACATTTTTAAGACCAATGAAACATTTAAAAATACTACATTTACAATTTTTCCTTTCATGCACCTGCATCACTTTAAATTGCATACACAATCATGATGATGTCAATATTACTCTTTTGAAACATTATCCCAGGATACACTCTCCATACATGTTTAATTTACTAATAAAAAACACCATTTACTAATTTTAACTCACATCATTTCCTCACACACCTTGATTTTACATTTTAATTTTATTTGGTTTATGACCAACTTGAAGGAATCACCAAAAAAAAAAAACAACATCTATAGGGTAATTAATCCATACATATCTATAAATTTTAATGATTCAGAAGTGATAATCTTTATCTCTAAATAATGTCCTTAGTTCCTTTCACAAGTCTTGTCATTGAAAATATTTATATACCCTTTTAAGGATTATTTTTATGTTTAGGCTTCTACATTAGGTATAGAACCTTAAATAAAGTCTTTTTTATCTCTAAAGAACCAAACTCCACCTTATTTATATTTTATTTAATTTTAACAACAATATTTACTAATTAATTGACAAACCAATAATGGTTTAAGATCTCAATTTAAATTTTATTACTATGATACCTTTCATTAAGAATAAGAGACCAAAACCTTGACTTTGATTTATTTTTAAATCCATTTATCATGTTATTTATTCACCATGGGTACTAGAAAATTCATAAGAAGGATCTACTATATCTAGTCTTTAATAGTTAAATACCGTTACCTAGAACATACAACTTTAGGTACTATTGTCACTTGAATCTTTACCATAACCCTATTCTCTTCTCTATAATAACTTGTTAAGACTTGTGTAATATTTCATGTAATTATTTTATGTATTCATAAATACAAAATGTCAATTAGCCTCCTCTATGAATAAGATGGTTACCGTTTACTCTAATTATGCTATGGTATTATGTACATGACTGTTTATTCTGGTAAAAGTGTTATTATCCTTGGTATGATTCAATAAATACTTATGTACCTTATACAATAATTATAGATCATATAATACGGTGTGGACCCAATATTTGCATTAGTTTACAAAATTGGAATATAATATCAAATTTCCTTTTCAAAATCTTCATAGGCCTAATATGCATGTTTAGATAAATTAAACTTAGTTCAATAGATACATATATTGAAATAAATTTAAAAAATAGCTCAAAAGTGTTTACATGATGATATTATACCTTTATAATAACTCTAAACTCAAATAATAAAGTGAAACAATCATATTTTCATTTGACTGGGTTTATTCATAATTACCTACAAGAAACTCAGATTATAGTCTAATCTATCTTGTTTTATAGATTTTACTTTCACCAACTAATAATTAGATAGGTCATAAGACACCTCTTAACACATTTTATCAAACATTGGATACTTTTAACTGGTTTTCAAAGGATTTACAACAAAATTTATTTGGTAAAATCATCTTTTAGGGATTCTTAAGCCACTAAAAAGATGAGAACTTCTTATACATTATTCATGATCCATGAGATTATTAATAAAATTATAATACATTTATAATAATATAAATAACCTTATACAAAAAATTTAATACGTATATTGATATCATACATTTTCTAAAGTGCTTTAATTGGTTGTTTATGATTGTTAATACATAAAAAATAGTGTACTGAGGGTTTTAATCATATAGTATTCAACAAAAATACAAAATCAATTCCAATTGAATTTTATATTATTTATTAAATATATAAATAGATGAATAAATTGAATCGTACCATTATATCCATTTTTTATACAATAAAATTAGGTTTCTTTGTAATCAAAATTCTCATTACATAGGTAGACTTATTTCTCTTCTTAACATTCAAGATATAATTTTACAAACATTGGAACATATGTAAAAATGAAAAAAATATTTTAATATAAACCTTTATTTTATGAAACTTACATTGGATATAAAATAATTTTTTTATTGACCTTTTTTCACAATTCTATTTACAAAAACATTGGCCTATAAGACCTTCTTCACCTAAATATACCACATTACTACTATTTATTTATATAATTTGACCTTATAATATATTATTTTATTTATGAAATTAATATTTCCATGAAAATATGATTATATTTTTCTTGGTCTTGAAATAGATTGAAGATTCTCTCACCTACCCACTTATTTCTGGAAACTTGCTTAATTTATCCTTCAACATAGCCAAGAATTTTAGATATGACTTAAGGTTATATCTACATTTACAATGAATAAAATTTCTTTTCAACATATAAATAAGCCTATTAGTACTAATATTATATGTTTAAATCCTTTTAAAACTTGTCTCAACCCTTGTAAACCTTCATAAATGATTCAAAATATCAAATTCCTCATTTTGGAGTGAAACTCCAAATTAGGCTAGATTGAACTTTATAACACACTTCCAGACTTGATAAAACTTCATAAATCATGGCCAATCACATATTTAAATTATTTAAATAGTACATCTTCTGATACTTCTATAACACATGACACACCTCTTTATTTTTTAGCATATGAATCGTTACTAATTCTTAGCCAAGTATGTATGAATTTAAACTATAAAACTGATAATCATACATCATGTAGATAACACTAAATAAATATCTTAAAATTATCCACACACAAGTATTGATAAGTCTTAAAAACACATTCAAAACTTCACATTCACCTTACTGCACCTCTCTAAAAAATTTCATGGATTTTGCATGGTTTATTTTGAAGTTATGAACTTGTCACATCAGGTATTTTTTGTAAATAATTTCCAAATGTTTTTCTAATTATGTGTTAAATGTATCTAAAGATATAAAAAATGGCCAACATTTCAAAAATAAGAGAAAAATTTTAGAACCACATATGGAAAAAGATGTTAGTCTTGGATGAGTTAACTACAACATGAGATCTGATGAGCCTTAACTTGTATATGATATCCAATGCCATTAATTTGATGGAGCTAGGATACATTTCAAATTGATCAATATTGATAGTTTGAGATGTTAGATTTTTTATTTTATATCACAATAGATCATTTCCTCTGTACCACATTCTTATGTCATGTTATGATTTCCTAACACTAGTAAAAATCCATGGTTGTGACTTATTATGAAGTGTTTCTTTAAATATCTAGACTACGGTGTAGTTTTTATGGATTTTTGGACTACTCCTAGTGCCACCCCAACATAGATAAAGGTTGTTCCTAGAAAAATACTCACATACAAAGTTATCAAATGATCCTAATGTGCATGTACACCTAGATCAAGAGTAGAATTTTTTCATCAGTGCATAGATTCAATTCTTAGTACATTTCAATTTTTTTAGTGTTATAAGTAAACATTGTGAGGAAGTAAGAATTTATCTAACACAACTGATTGTAGCATTATGGAAGAGGTACACAATTTCCCACAATAGTTATTTTCCACTCTTCTGATTGGGCCAAAAAATTTCATGAACTAAACTTATTTACTTATTCATGGCTACTGAGGGAACTAAAAATGATGGAAAGTGTTATTAATCTAGCAAAAATTTCAATTTTGATAGTCAATACTGGACTTAGTGTTTAGTGAAAAGAAAGATCAAAATACAGACCATGTTGTTGATGTTTTTAAGACTAATTATATTTATTTTTCTATTGATGAAGATGATAACTCTAAAAGTGATTATGATGATGTCAATATTTTATATAATAAATAGTCTCCCTTTATTGATGAATTTTAAAATATTTAATTTGGATATTATAAATACTCACTCTTTATTGATGACTATATTGGTATTTGTGATCCATTTTGTCATTTGTTTCAAGTGTGAGTTGCTATAGCTAATACATTAAAATCATATTTTTGTGATAGTTTAGTGTTCATGTATCTTATATATGGAATATTCATTCTCTATCGATGATTTCAATGGTATTTATGATCTAATTTCTCATTTATTTCAAAATTTTTTATAGTCAATGTGTTGGAATAATATTTCTATAATAGTTTGGCATTTCTATATATTATAGGCTTAAAGGTACATGACTATTTTTAATAATGATAAAATCCTATATTTTAACATGCACCAAATGACCCAATAATATTGTTAAAATAGACATCTACACATAATGTTTTTATATTATGATTTATGGTAGATGACATAATGTTTACATCGAATCATATTCTTAAACTTACCCTCTAAACATATGTTCTGAAATTATGATTGATGGTGAATGGTGTGGTATTTGCATTATATGGTTATATTTTCATGGGGGTATAAATTTGAACTGGTATCCAATATAATTATATAATGTCCTTGTTCACAAAAATATTTTTTATCCATTATATAACCATTAACTATCCTATCTTTGAAATGGAAACATTACTGGACAAATATCAATAATTTCTCTAGGAACCTATAAAATTTCTAAACATAGTCACCTTTTTATCTTTATACAAGGTTTATCTTCACTTAATAAAAAAAATGTAGTTTGATACACATATATCACCAACTTCCTAAAAAAAATCAATAGATTTTATGGGTTAAAAATGAAGATATGAGGAATTTTATGAAGAAAATCATGTCATAGGGTTTCTCAAGTTACAATGAAGTTGAGAGTTATTTATGGTTTACAATGTATAAGATATTTTTGAAAGGTTTAAAACTTGTACCATGACCTAAAAAACCTTCATCAACGTATCCAAGCCTTATCTCAAGCACATGAGATGACTTTAAGTATTTAGGTCTCCCAACTCTCTCTCAATAAATCGACGAGATTTGCAATTATATTAGTTTGCACCTTGAATCTTGGTGATAAAACACCATTATGACCTTGATAAGACTTATAGTGAACACTATTCATGATAATCAATTTATTAATAATTAATCTCTTTTTAGGTAAGACACCTATTATTTAAGGAGTCTCTTAATAACATTATGAAATCCTATTACTTGTTTGATTTAGGGGATTAAATAGCTTCACTTAATAACTTTTTTTTATCTCTAAATAAATGAAACCAATATTTCATATTGGTTTCTTATAGAACTAGGTTTTTGGACCTCTTTAAATATTATAGGACTTCAAATCCAACTCTTTTTTCACTATTACCAAGATCTAGTTTCAAACTCCCAAAAGGATTGTTATAGGTCTTGAATATTACTTGAGGATAATACATGTTCAAAAAATTCAATAAAATCTCTTGTTTTAAGCCTTTTTAGCTAGCATGTATAGATCAAACTACACATAGTCAACTAATTATTCTAACACACAGTGTACTAGCTCATACAAATGATTGACTTAGTTTTCAAATATCATGGTCTATTAGGATATAAATTTTTTAAAATTTTCATTTGTGGAATTGAGAGATATAAACCTTTTACTATTCAAAGATCCTTGATTAGGGCTTAACAAAACTATAGAATCTAAGTGTATACAAAAATAATTTTATAAGGTATATGAATTATTTATTCCATATAAATCCACTAAAATAGATAAACAAATATCCTTATACTAATTTATTATCAATTTTAACCTCATACATCAATTTTTACATGAAATAGGGTCTTTGTAAATGACAACAACTTGATAAAATAGATAATTTGATGATTTTGAGGATGTATTTGAACTATTATCCTTGAATCTATAAAAATATCATTAATACATTTTATTAAGGATGAAATACATTGAATATAATTTTTTTGGACTCAAGATACAATTTTATTCAACATGAAAAAAGTAAAGGCATATCAAACCTTTGTATATAGAAGGAGACTTCACAGTCTGAGTGTCTACAACCTTGTAGATGTGGAGACTCAATTTTTTTATGATTTAATTAATCCTTAAAAACCTCATTATTTTTTTATTTTATGTATATATTTAAGTTGAGGTATTCTATGGCCTTAAAATGTCCAATAGTAATGGAGGTTTTCCCTCAACTATTTTGACTTAAAATGGTAAATTGACTCTTTCAAGGCTATCAAATGGTTTCAATGAATTTTTTTATCCTTACAAGATTAAAATTATTTAAAATATAATTAAAAACTCATGTCTACATTTACATTCCCCTAATACACCTTATATAACAATTTGACTGATCAAATTATTGTAATTTAGCATATATATACTCAAATACATTTAAAAATTTAAGTAACAAGTTTTACAGGGAAAGTCTAAAAATACCTATATGACATAATTCAATATTTAAATTCTTTAAGTGATGATTATTATGATAAAATAAACTTCTTAATATTATTCACAACATAAACTTTATATGTATAGAATGATTCTCCTACATCAACAAGCAATTCTTTATATGTGTGAGAAGCAATTAAAAATGACTATGAAAACTTTTAAAATAAAACATTGAATGTTTCACTATTATAAACTTAGATCTGAACTTAAAATCACTTTAAAGATGATAAAATGTTGTTCATTTACAAATAATGACATGAATATCTATAATCAAGTTAAAAAAAGCATTTATTTGTAATAAAAATCATACTATAGTATACAGACCTTTGTTCATAATTGTAGATTGTTCATCAATCCTACAATGACAAAAATTTAGTCCTTTTATTCTTAATTTTGTCCTTATGCAATACCACCCTACTAGGGATGATACTCATCAAGTTGTTAAAGTGTATGAAAATTTATGAAATTGGTTGAACTTAGACAATATTACTTTAAGAATTTTTTAATAAACCCATTATGTACACATGCAAAAACCAAGGCTTTCCATGAGATTGCTTCTCTTTCAAATGTTTTGTTGAATTTTATTATCCCTTACGTAGGCTCAAATTGTACGCATACATGTCAAAATTTATTTTTCATAGAATGGTGGATGTACATACTTTGTTTTTAAGCTACCTCAAAGAAAAATTATGAACCCCTATTTCATGTTGGTGGCAACACAATACACTTTACCATAATAATTATCCACAAATGAAAAGGAAACCACTTTCACTAACATCCAATTCAGTGGTAAAAAGGGATTTATGGCCCTTTTAATATTACTAGCAATATTTTCCAATCATTTCAAGCATTCACTCTCAAACTATTGAGGCCATCTAGTTGGCTTTAAAGCCTTACTGATGTTAGTGTAGTGAAGTCAATTTTTCTATAATTTTTTTGATAAAACACTTGGTTTCCTTTGTCTTAGCTGCATTATTCACATTACCATATTTTTTTGTGTTGTTTAATCATATTAAAAATAAAAATTGGGACAATCATAGTAATTCAAGACATAGGATAGAAGACTAATAAAATAAAAATGATTAATCAATAGGAATCTTATTGTATTAGGAAACTATATAGGTGTGCAAGTCCTATTCAACCATTTAAAATAATTAGAATACTATGAAATAATGTTTCCTATCAAATAGAATTTGAACAAGTTTATCAGATAGGGTATTGATATTTTGAGTAAAAAAAGGTACAATGTACATTATATAAGTTAGATAGAGAACAAACAAAGTATGTAAATTAGTTGATGGGTTAAATCATAACAAGATTAATCTAATGGTTTTTAAAGTCATGAATCACTTTTACCCATGAACACTTGAATAGTCCATGACATTAATAGGGGTTTTAGTCTTCATATTGACTATTACTTATGTCACATGTGAACTAAGGTAATCCATGTTGTACAAAAAGGATTATTAACCTATAAAAAATTTAAGCCATAAAATTAATGTCAATGCTCTAAATTTTGACATACAAGGCACCATTCGGACATATAAACATGAAATATAAAAGGATCCACCATGTTCAACCCTTAAACACTCAATATAATATAAGACATAATGTTTAACATGGAATATAATGAACATAAAGAAAACATATAATCCATCCTAATGTGTGCAACAAAGACATAACATATGTAATGGGTAGACATAAAAGATGTAATTTATATTATAGACCTATATTTACTAAGTTTCCATGTGTACACACTTTAAATTTATTAATATGTTCATATTAACAAATCTTAAAAAGTAGCAGTGAATGTCTCAACTAGTTTGCAACTATTATGTGAGCCATATACAACATAATGGTCACATTAGTTCATACGTGAAAGTAATTGGCATTGTTTTTATCTGAAATGCTAGGTTACTATTGATCACATTATGAACTATAATAAACAACATCTCATACATTGCATTTAGAATATATATACTATGGGCATGTATGGAAATAATTCCTTCATGCTTAATTTTTAGTGCCTTTATAATCACAACTCTTAAGTCACAGAGTGATTATATGTAGGAATAGGTAGCCTCCAAGTTCAAAAATTTATATTGAAGTTTCATATTCACATCACTCAATGTGTAAATGGTGTTTTTAAACTATACAACCACTCTATTCATCTTAACAATCCTAGTTTACAACTTTTTAATGCTTCTCTTTTCACTTTGAAGAAGCTTGGTCAACAACCAACTTTATATAATTAAATATTCATTTTCAAAAAATGCTAGTGATATATTAAAACTAAAATCATATCTAAGAAATAAGGAACACTCACATCTATATTTTTTAATAAATTCATTTAATTCATCTAATATTTTGGAGAATGCATCTTAATCTTCACTACGTGAAAGCTTTGAAAAAAATAGACAATTTAGTAAAAAAGAGATTTGGTCAAAATATACATCTAAGCCAATATTAAAAGAATATTTATACAAACAAAATATCATTAAATATACCTATCATTCCATGAACATTCTTAAAACATTGAACATTTCATAATTACTCATAATGTTAGGGACTACTCTTCATTAAAACAAAGCCCATTTTTGGATTGAAAGTAACATATTCATATTGGAAATATCTATTATACCTCAACATCCTCTCTTTTTTTCTCAAAATTTAAAGCCATCTCATCAATCAATTTTTTGTTATCATATGCCATTCAAAATGTTTTTCATGAGGGTTACATTAATTCTTTGTTTAATGATTTCAAAGGCTAACAAAATATACATGAATGGCCATTCCTATCCTTTATTAAACATATAGATTTTTTCATAACCCAATTAAACCCATTCACCATGATAAAAACTAAGGTAATTTAAACATTTTAGTGCTAGAGAGTAAAATTTATGAGATAAGATTCAGGAAAATGGTATTTTGAATAACAAATCCTAGCCCAAGTGATTGTAGGATTTGTTTATATATACTTTGAAAATAGTTATTTTTTCCTTATTTGATAAGTATATCTATGTAAAATTTATCTTAAGTTAAGAAGGAGGATCAAACAAAGAGATGAGAAATTTATATACCATTATTAACATTAGAATGTCTCATATACCTTTACTGGATACCATGTTACTAGGAATGTTTTAGTGGATGAACTTAAATAGACCAAACCTCTGTACTCCATTATTTATATTCATATCATAGTAGATAAATCCTTTATATCCCACATAAAATTTACATCATAGATTATTTTAGTGCAAAATCTTTGTTAATGTATGAACATTCCATTTTTTAAACTTAGCATTTGGCGGTTTTCATGGAGTGGGTGATAGGGTGGCATCACCTAAATGTTTGGGGTCAAAGTTAATTTAAAGGATAGGTTCACCTAAATTTAAATATAAATTTAATTATATAAATATAATTCATTGGTACCTCAAAATCTAATCTAAAGGATTTCACTACATACTATCAAGTGACTTTAAGAATTTTATTGGTTGTTTGTATTTCAAGTCCCAAGACAGATTCAAAAATCAACAGTTCACAACAAGGTGGGCAATATTTTTTTTTGTAATATAATTTTTTAGTATCTTTAAAAAATAAATCCATTTAGTACTCTTTGAGTGACATCATAGTAATTAAACATGAGGGAAATTTTTATCCATCTAACTACATCCTATAAGCATAGTTGCCTAATGGTAGGATATGGCTACTTGACCATAGTCTACCATCACCTACGGCTCTACTTGCAACCTACCATCATCCAATCATAGCTCACTATCATCTGCCATCACTTGTCTACCATATGATATCATTCACCTATATCCCAACTATAGATAGATGCTAGAAAATAGTAGACAGACACTGATAGACTAAGGGAAAATGTTGATAGACTATGGGTGGATGCTAGTAGACTATTGATGCATGCCCATGATTGAGTGAAGGTTGATAGTCTATGGGTGAATACTCACTAGTTAACATCATTTGCCTATAGACTATTGATGTCTACTAGTAGTTTACAAGTACCTTTTGGTAGTCTACTGACATCTACTAAGAGACTGCTAACGAGCATTGGTAGGCTATGGGTAGATGTCAACAATCTGCATGTAGACCCTGCCAGATTACATGTAAATAAATAAATTCTACAAGCAACCATCATCATGTTTAATTATTGTCATCATTATTTTTTCATCAGTCAAATATCTTTATTTGTTATCATTCCTATTGATTTTGTTGTTAATCATCTTTTATCTATGGCTTCAGAGGTTAGATAATGTGGAGTTTGCTAAAAACGTTAAGACATCTTGGAAATTTTAAAAACAAGATAACCTATTATCCTGTTTTAGCTAAACACCACATACAAGTACTATATTTTGAATTAATTATTGATTTTTATTCATAGTCTTGTGTTAATAATAATTAGAATATCTTAAACTATTTTATGTGTAAAGTCCACTGATAACTCTTTTGAAGAATTGTCTCCATAGGAAGACATACCTGGGAATAAATTTAAAATGTCAAATAGAGGTACTAACTCATAGAATACCATTTTTTTAATTAATTAGATATTATTTTAAAGTGTTAATAATAATTAAAAGGTATATAATAATATTTATTGTATAACCCATTGATAAAGGCATCAAACATATCCTTAAATTAGATGATAGACTTAGGAATGAAATGCCAAATATAAGTATATTAGTATTGACATGCTTTTTATTTATTTGTATATTAGTATTGAACACTTTTTATTTATTTGTATATTAGTATTGACATTTATTAAAATTTAATATCAATGATAAAAGTATTGAGACTTTTATAATTCTTTGAAATATATACCTCCCCTAAAAGAAGCCACTCAAAAATAAATACCCACTATCCCACTGAATTTAAAAAAATAAAGATATGGCATCATAACTAGTGGTGTCAATGATGATTTCCCAACATGAAATGAGAGATATTCTCACCTAAAATAGTCTTTATATGAGACTGATACACATCCAAAATAATCTCCAATTTAAAAAGGAACAAAAAATGTCACTTAAAAAGAAATACCCACTATCCCACTGAATTCAAAGAAACAAAGATATCACATAATAAGTAGTGGTGTTGATGATGAGTTCCCAACACCAAATAAGATATCTACTCACCCAATATAATCTTCATATGAGATTGCTACATAGTAAAAGTAAAATTCAATTGAAAAATGAATTACAAAATTTATACAAAATAATGAAAACACATGAACAATTTGAATGTCATTTCAGTATAAGTGGGCATCTAAATACCCATTTATTATAATTGTAGAGTTTGAAAATAGCACTGAAATAATAATAAAATGTATATATACAATATTTAGTTGTAAACTTGGTAACAACCAAAACATGCGACTTAAGTTTGACATAATTGAAAAACATTGTGGCAAAATATATGAGTCAGTAAAATAAAAAGATGGAAATATCAAAAAAATAGTTAGATGAAAAAATGAAAAAGAGTGCATGCATTAATGTTATGTAATCGAGTATCATAATCATCAAAAACATCAATGACACCTCATTCAGAAATGGGGAACAATTAAATCTCAATTTGGAAAGGTTATGCAATCGAGTATCATAATCATCAAAAACATCAATGACACCTCATTGAGAAATGGGGAACAA
This sequence comes from Torreya grandis, assembly GCA_037957365.1. Lineage (NCBI taxonomy): Eukaryota > Viridiplantae > Streptophyta > Pinopsida > Cupressales > Taxaceae > Torreya > Torreya grandis. The sequence continues at coordinate 287,589 of JARHVA010004158.1, forward strand.
TTATATCATATTATGAAAAGAGGAAGATAAATCTTATTTTTTAGAGTACAAGATTTTTTTTAGTATATTAGATTGCATGACATTCCAAATTCACATTGGTCTAATACCAGTTCTTAAGAGATGGAAAAATTTCTCACAATGATTAAAAAGAAGGATTTGAAAGAAAAAGTAAAATTAATAAGGTTCATATCACTATCCATTAATGAAGTAACAATGATTGACAATAGACCATGGATATGCATTCATGTATATACATTTCAAAATCATTCAAGACAACCTCATATTTTATCTTTACATAAAATGACTAAAAATTATAATGCTAAAAACCTTTGAAAATTGGTTATTTCTAATTTCATAGATATCATTGGGATGAGATATTATGTATAGGTACTAATTTGGTGTGTGTTGTTGAATATGGTGCATCAATAATGGAGGGAAATAAAACAAGTTTGTGTGTTCTCCTGCAAACATAAGTTACCCTATATTTGAATCCAATCCATTGCATTGCACATAGAGTGAATCTTGCTTACAAACATGCAATCACATTCAAAAATGTCACAAAAGTGGCAGAGGTAATATGTGATTTGTGTGCATACATGTCATGCAATACAAAAAAGATTTTAGAGTTTCCTAAATTTTAAATTGGATTGAATAATATAAAAAAACTATTAAAAGATGTAGATACTAGATAGATGGAGGTTGACAAGGCAAAAGATTTATTCAACTGTTTGACAGATTTTGAAACTTTTCTAACATTATGTGGTATTCTTCTCATGTTGAAGGAAATATATATATATATAGACATACACCCACACACACACACACACACACACACATATGTGTGTGTGTGTGTGTGTGTGTGTGTGTGTGTGTGTGTGTGTGTGTGTGTGTGTGTGTGTTGTAAACTTCATAAAGTTGAGAAAACATGTTTGTTTATCACTTAATATATTATACTACTTGAGTGAAAGTTTTAGAGGATCAATATTTGAGAGTTGAAAAACTTTAACAAATCTAAAGGACCCTCAAAAGTATTTGAAATTCAATATTAATGATCATCTTTGTATTTTTTGTTAATGGAAAGGAGATACCATTTCACACTCTCTGAAGATTAATTAATGTAGTTGAATCAGATTTTGGAATACCTATAATAAGGGTTCTATATGATAATGTAATATGTGACACTTGAATGAAATTGAGAGACATTTCAAATAACTTATGTACTAAAATTTGAGATCATTTTCAAAAAGATGAGATGTTTAAAGCCATGGGCATGGCGAATCTTAAATTTTAGTATGATGTAAATGGTCAAGAATAAATAATTAATCTATTTATCAAATACATGAGTACTCTCGTTAAACATTTCATTAAGTCTATGGAAATCAATGGAGAGTAAGTTAAGGGTATTTTTCAAACAATTTACTAAATCACTAGTCAATGCTTTTTAGACTTACAATGGCTGAACAATATCGGTTGTTAACTAAACCAACAAAAATATGTTCTATTAAAAGATATGAAAGAAATAATATCAGAGTAGTGGTCTATAAGAAGAAATCAACAATTATTTTTATTTATATGAATTGTACCAAACAATGATTTCTGGGTCCATGGAAGATGAAAGGGTATTCAATGCATTAACTTTTGTTAAATCAAGATTTAAAAAGAGATTGGATAGAAATCTTGAGCCATGTTTAAGGTTGTATGTTACAGGTTATGAAGTGGATATGTTTTCATTTGATAGAGAAATTTCAATTTGGATTAGTCTAACTAAAAGAAGAGGTGTCATGAATATAAATACAAAATAATATAGTTAAACTATAAATGCCATTGAGGCAAGCCATATAAATGCTAGAGATGAAGTACAAATTACCAAAGGGTTTTTTGAAATACATGAGTGTTAGTTTATAAAATTATAATATGTATATGCAAACTATTGAAAAATATTTTTGAAATGTTTGATTGATTCAATTTTATTTAAGTTTTTTATGAAATTCTTAATTGATATGATCCTTTCTTCAGTATTCTACAATAGTATTTTTTGCCATTTTTTTACATTACGAGTTGTAAAAAGTAGTACATATTTAGCATTCTATTTGTTTTTATTCTTTGAAATTTTCTAAACAAAACATACATTGTTTAATCAAATTAAATGGTAAATAATATTTTAATATCTTTAAAACCAAATTTACTATAAATTAAAGTAGTTAAACATTGCAAAAAATCATTAAACATAGTAGGTGAAGCCTAATATGAGTAAGGAATTCATAATTACAAAATATATTTTAATATTATAAAACATAAGTTTCGAATAATTATAAAACACAAACATAAAAAAAATCAATGTTTTCAACTCAAACCTAGATTACATCAATTAAACAATAATAGCATGCAATAATTTAAAAACAACATTAAACTTATTGTCTCATAATCACTGTAGATCACTTTGTCCTTCCACTACTTCATGAATATTAAATTTCAAATAGCTTATATACTAAAATTTGAGATCATTCTCAAATACATGAGTTGTTTAAAGCCATGGAATTGGTGAATCCTACATTTCAAAATGATGTAAATGGTCAATAATAAATAAGTAATCTATTTTATCAAATACATGAGAACTCTCATTGAATATTTTAGTAAGTATGTGGAAGTTAATTGAGAGTAAGTTAAGGGTATTTTGAAAAACAATTTACTTAATCACTAGTTAATGCTTTTCAAACTTGCAGTGGTTGAACACAATTGGTTATTAACTAAAACAACAAAAATATATTATATTACCAAGCTATGGAAGAAAAAGTATTGGACTAGTGTTCTACATGAAAAAATCAACAAGTACTTTTGTTTATATGAATTCTGTCAAACAATTATTTAAGGGTATGTGGAAGATGAAAGGGTATTCAGTGCATTATCATTTTTTAAATCAAGGATTAAAAATATATTGGATAGAAATCTTGACACATCTTTAAGGTTGTATGTTTCAGGTTATGAAGTTAATATGTTTTCATATGATAGACATTTTAATTTGGATTAGTCTAGCTGAAAGAAGAGTTGTCATGAATAAAAATACAAAATAATGTAGTTAAAATATAAATGCCAATGAGATAATCCATAAAAAAATTAGAGATGAACTACTGATTACCAAAGGGTTGTTTGAAATACTTGAGTGTTAGTTTGTAAAATTATAATATGTATATGCAAACTACTATAAAATATTTTTGAAATGCTTGATTGATTAAATTTGAGTTAAATTGTTTATGAAATGCTTAATTAATATGATCTTATCTTCAGTATTGTACAATAGTATTTTTTAGCATTTTTTTACATTAAGAGTTACAAAAAATATTACATATTCAACATTCTATTTTTTTTTATTGTTTGACATTTTATAAATAAACTATATATTATGTAATAAAATGAAATGGAAAAAAATATTTTAATAGATTTGAAACCAAATTTACTATAAATTAAAGTAGTTAAACATTGCAACAAATTATTACATATCGTAGGTGAATCCTAATATGAGTAAGGAATCCATAATTAATAAATATATTTTAATACTATAAAACATAAGTTTTGAATAATTACAAAACATAAGAATAAAAAAACATAATGTTTTGATCTCAAACCTTCATTACATAAATTAAACAACAATAGTATGGAAGAAATCACAAGACAAAATTAAAATTATAGTCTCATAATCAATGTGGATCACTTTGTCCTTCCACTACTTCATGAATATTAAATTTCAAATAGCTTATCTACTAAAATTTGAGATCATTTTCAAAGAGATGAGTTGTTTAAAGTCATGGGCATGGTGAATCCTATATTTTGGAATGATGTAAATGGTCAAGAATAAATAAATAATCTATTTATCAAATACATTAGTACACTCATTGAACATTTTAGTATGTCTATGGAAATCATTGGAGAGTAAAGGGTATTTTGAAAAATAATTTATTGAATGACTAGTAAATGCTTTTTGGACTTACAATGGTTGAACATTATAAATTGTTAACTAAACCAACAAAAACAAGTTCTTTTACCTAGATATGGAAGAAATAGTATCAGATTAGTGTTCTATAAGAAAAAATCAACTAATATTTTTGTTTATATGAATTGTGCCAAATAATGATTTCTAGGTCCATGGAAGATGAAACGGTATTTAGTTTTTTATATTTTGTTAAATAACATCATAAAAAGAGAATGGATACGAATCATGATACATATTTAAGGTTATATGTTTTAGGTTATGAAGTTGATATGTTTTCATATGATAGAAAAATTTCAATTTGAATCAATCTAACTAAAATAAGGGGTGTCACGAATACAAATACAAAATAATATATATAAAATATAAATTCTAATGAGACAAGCCATACAAATGTTAGAGATGACGTACTGACTACCAAAGGTTTGTTCGAAATACATGAGTGTTAGTTTTTAAAATTATAATATGTATATACAAAGTATTAAACAATATTTTTGAAATGCTTGATTGATTCAATTTGAGTTAAGATATTTATGAAATGATTAGTTGATATGATCCTATCTTCAGTATTCTAAAATATTATTTTTTATCATTTTTTACATTATGAGTTACAAAAAAGTACATATCTAGCATTCTATTTTTTTGATTGTTTGATATTTTCTAAATAAAATATACAATTTGTAATAAAATGAAATGATAAATAATATTTTCATAGCTTTGAAACCAAATTTAATATAAATGAGAGTAGTTAAACATTGTATCAAATTACTACACATCGTATGTGAATCCTAATATGAGTAAGGAATCCATAATTACAAAATATATTTTAATATTATAAAAGGTAAGTTTCAAAGAATTACAAAACATAAGCATAAAAAAACTCAATGTTTTGAGCTCAAACCTCAATTCCATTAATTAAACAACAACAATATGGAAGAAATTACAAAACAACATTAGACTTATTATCTCATAATCACTATGGACCTCTGTTTCCTTCCACTACTTCATGAATATTGAATTTCAAATAGCTTATCTACTAAAATTTGATATCATATTCAAAGAGATGAGTTTTTTTAAGAGATGGTAATTGTGAATCTTATATTTTATATCAATGAAAATTGTCAAGAATAAACAAGTAGTCTATTTATCAAATACATGAGTACTCTCATTGAAAATTTTAGTAAGTTTATGGAAATCAATGGAGATTAAGTTAAGGGTATTTTGTAAAAGAATTTACTAAATCACTTATCAATGCTTTTTGGACTTACAATGATTGAACAATATTATTTGTTAACTAAACCAACAAAAATAGGTTCTATTACCAAGCTATATAAGAAAAAATATCAGAGTAGTGTTCTATAGTAAGAAATCAACAAATATATTTTTTATATGCATTATACCAAACAGTGATTTCTAGGTCAGTAGAAGATGAAAGGGTATTTAGTGCATTATATTTTGTTAAATCAAGGCTTAAAAATATATTGGATAGAAATATTGAGACATGTTTAATGTTGTATGTTTCAAGTCATGAAGTTGATATGTTTTCATATGATTGACAAATTTCAATTTAGATCAATCTAATTAAAAGAAGAGGTGTCATGAATACAAATACAAAATAATATATTTAAACTATAACTAAAAATGAGACAAGCCTTACAAATGTGAGAGATGTAGTACTGATTAACAAAGGGTTGTTTGAAATCCCTGAGTGTTATATATATATATATATATATATATATATATATATATATATATATATATATATATATATATATGCAAACTATTGAATAATATTTTTGAAATACTTGATTGATTCAATTTGAGTTACGTTGTTTATGAAATGATTAATTTATATGATCCTATTTTTAGTATTCTACAGTAGTATTTTTTAGCAATTATTTACATTATGGGTATCAAAAAATAGTACATATTTTTCATTCTATTTTTTGATTGTTTAACATTTTCTAAATAAAATATACATTTGTTAATCAAATTAAATGGTAAACAATATTTTAATAGCTTTGAAGCTAAATTTAATATAAAATTAAGTAGTTAAGCATTGAAATAAATTATTACACATCGTAGGTGAATCCTAATATGAGTAAGGAATCCATTATTAAAAAATATATTTTAATATTATAAAACATAAGTTTCAAATAACTAAAAAACATAAGTTTAAAAAACTTTATGTTTTGATCTCAAACCTCAATTCCATAAATTAAACAATAATAGTATGGAATAAGTTACAAAACAACATTAAAATTATAGTCTCATAATAATTGTGGATCACTTTATCATTCCACTAATTCATGAATATTGAATTTTAAATACCTTATCTACTGAAATTTGAGATCATTTTCAAATAGATGAGTTGTTTAAATTCATGGGCATGGTAAATACTAAATTTTTGAATGATGTATATGGTCAAGACTAAAAAAGTAATCTATTTATCAAATGCATGAGTACTATCATTGACATTTCAAGAAGTCTGTGGAAATCAATGGAGACTAAGTTAAGGGTTTTTTGCAAAAGAATTTACTGAATCACTGGTCATTGATTTTTGGACTTACAATGTTTGAAAAATATTGGTTTTTAACTAAACCAACAAAAATAGGTTATTTTACCAAGCTATGGATAAATAGTATCAGAGTAGTGTTTTATAGGAAGAAATCAATGAATTTTTTTATATGAATTGTGCCAAACAATGATTTCTGGGTCCGCGAAATATGAAAGAGTTTTTAGTACATTGTATTTTATTAATAAAGGACTAAAAATAGATTGGATAGAAACATTGAGACATATTTAAGGTTGTATGTTTTAGGCTATGAAGTTGATATGTTTTCATATGATAGAGAAATTTCAATTTGGATCAGTCTAACTAATAGAAGAGGTTTCATGAATAAAAATATAAAAGAATATTTTTAAACTATAAAATTCAATGAGACAAGTAATTTAAATGTTAAAGATGAAGTATTGATTACCAAAGGGTTCTTTGAAATACCTGAGTGTTAGTTTGTAAAATTGTAATATGTATATGCAAACTACTGAACAATATTTTTAAAATGCTTGATTGATTCAATTTGAGTTAAGTTGTTTATGAAATGCTTAATTGATATGATAATATCTTCAGTATTCTACAATAGTATTTTTTAAATTACAAGTTGCAAAAAATAGTACATATTCAGCATTCAATGTTTTTTTTATTATTTGACATTTTGTAAAGAAAATATACATTGTTTAATCAAATGAAATGGTAAACAATATTTTAATATCTTTGAAACCAAATTAATATAAATTAATGTAGCTAAACATTGTAACAAATTATTACACATTGTAGGTGAATCTTAATATGAGTAAGGAATCCATAATTAAAGAATATATTTTAATATTATAAAACATAAGCATAAAACAACTTGATGTTTTGAGCTCAGATCTCAATTCCATCAATTAAACAATAATAGTATGAAAAAAATTATTAAATAACGTTACACTTATAGTCTCATAATTACTATGGATCACATTGTCCTTCCACTACTTCTTCTTTGGTACTAGTAGTGGTTGTGATGTTTGTGAGGATTGGGATCCTATAATCTTGGAGATCTTTCACTACAAAATGTATATTAGTAAGATTTTCCTATTCTTTTACAACAAAATCTCCTACTAAATCAATGATGTGTTTACTTCAAATTTATTTTTAAACAAAATGTCAGGATCCAAACCATTTTCTCAAATTATTTTCCTCAATGTATTATTTTGCTTATTCAATAAAAAAAAGTTTTTCCTTAAAATAAATTGTTGGAGAATTAATTTTACATGCATTGTATAGATGAATGTCAAGGAAAACAACTTTTTCTTTTAAATTTATGTATTTTGACTACAAATGATAAAAAAAAAAAATTAATTGGTTAAATGTATTTAAAGAAATTTTAATTTAAAAAACCATAAATAAACTTACCCCAATTTTTTCTTTTCCCACATTTGTGAGATCCACCAGGTTTTTATTTTGTTCCCATTTGTTATGGTATTTTTGGCTGATGTATTCAAGTTCTCAATCCTATTTAACATGATATAAATAACATCATCATTAAATATTTTATTCATGACAACACTTCATGAAATTACTTGGTTGATTTAAATGTCAATTTTTATTGGTTGATGCTCCACCATTGCATACAATTAATTCCATTGACTATGGTTGTGGAAATGGTCATTTATTTATTGAATTAATACATTTTCCTAATGCTCCCGAGTTCTCAATCAATTAAGGATTTGAGTAATAAAATCATTAACACAAGTTGTATTATTTTTTTCCAATAAATTAGAAATAGGAAAAAAATTACACTGGTCATCTATTTCAAAAATCTCCTAAACAAGACTACCTTTTATGCTACTCGGTAGAGAATTGGCCACACACGGTTGTTCTAAAGGATTCGTGGGTTGAGATCCATGTATAATATCATGTGGGTTGAAAGAAACCATGGGCGTGCCATTGTTAATGCCCAAATAGTCTTCATTTAGATCAATATCATGAAGAACTATAGTCCCCATTGTACTGGATAGACCACCAGGAATTTTTTTTGGAAACTTAGATGTTGAGACATGAATCATGCCCTCGAATTTGAGCCATAATAAACAAACATTTCCTAATACCAATTTATAAAGGGCCATGAGAAGGTGGTAGTGGTGGCAAAAAAAATTTCCTTTTAGAAGAACAACCTTTAAATGGGAAATTAAATTACTAAAATGACCAATTAAAAGTATGTAATATAATCTTATCATTTATGAAAACATAGATCTATTTAGTGTACCTTTTTGCTTTTGTGGTTGTTGATGTAGCTATTACTATTATTTTTGTTGTTATTGTTGTTATTGTTGTTATTTCTGTGGAACTCTTAAAGCTCTACCATACCTACCTGGTGTTTTCAATATAGATTTCATGGGATTAACTATAAATATAATAGATTTAAAATATTATAATGATAAAATATTAGTCAATCAAAGAAAAGCTCGTTTATGAAGGTATACCAATAACATGAGTAGAGGGTTATGCCAGAGGTGTAATCAAACTCTACATTCACTTTCTTCTTATCAATTGCTACTCAAGTATCTATAGAGTTTATTTTTCATCCTCCACTATGTCCATTTATATTGTGGCCTTAGGAGGTTGATGTCCCTTGCCTATTGTATTTCTTCTAGCAATCATTTTATATAATTTTTTCTACAAGAAAAACATATTTTATTTAAAATTAATTATATTTATATTTATTTAATTATTTGAAATAAATATAGGAAAAAGTTCAAATAGTCTCAAACAACTCAAACTAACCTCCTATGCTTCAAGGGAGAGTGCATTGACAAACACTATAGGATTGAGAGCACAAGGAACAAAGGATGCTTGAAAATTTAAAATTGTTTCATAGTAATGTGCAATGATATAATTATAACAATAAAACTAAGAATTTTCATTACATATATAATTTTTCAAATCATAATTGATTATACTAGAAATAAAAGTGCACCAATCCAATGGTTTAGCACCTAGAGTATGAAGAATATAAACAATATCCTAGAATGTAATATCAGATGGCCTACCCTGTAAAACAATTCTTGGTTGAAAAAGTTCAAGCATTCCCATCAAGAAGGATTTTTAACACATTCAATCTTTAGTCCCCTTTTACCTTAACATTGAGGATATGTAAAAAAAATTAACAAGTTAAACCTAAGAGAACTAAAACAAACTAAAAATTTTATAATACATACCATCCACCTGTAGTGAGTAATGGTACTCTAAATAATTTTTGTCTTCATCATTTAGCAAGGCCTTTATGGTGACTAGGTCCCCATCCTTGTATGGTAAACCTGTCAGTCTTTGAATATGTTCCAGATAAATTCCAAATCAAACATTCTAGGAGCCCAAGTTGATTTGAAATGTGGAAGAAGCAGTATGAAAGCTTTTCAAAAAAACATTTAATAAAATAATATATTTGTCATACTGGGGCATGTAGATAATTTCATTTAACTTACACGGCTCTACCAAAGCATTGTATTTGTCTTATTGCTATAGAGGCCATTGGATGATGGTGCACATCAAATTATGGAAAGCGAGTTTGGGGTTTCTGGCAATCTTTATTTCAACACTGGAAAAGGTCTAAAAAATGGAAGGTATAGATGAAAAAAGGGTTTTGGAAGTTGGGAAAAGAGTGGAAAATGTTTATGAATAGGAGAAGCGGATAAAATGGAAAAATTTATAATATGACTTGCATTTTTCAAATTCATAAGCATTCAACTGAATAAGGGTGGCCACCAATATTTTGTGGAAATTCATTAGGGACACATATGATGCAACTGAGAGGTCTAAATTAGCATAAACCATATATATGGGTGCCTTCTAGGTGCCTAAAGTCTAAATTTATCATAGAAATGGAGAAAAATCATTAGCACTACACTAACGCTCATCCACATTAGATAGGTACAAGTCATAAAAAATTTGATGCCCATCTACAGATGCATCCCATGGATGTTCATATGTACTACACCGATGCTCACCCAAATTACAAAGGCACATTCCTTAGCAAGTTGAATCATATCCTTAGTTATATTCCATATGAATTTTCATCTAATATATGTCAACATTCATTTTCATAAGCACTTATCTGTAATTGTTTGACATTTATCTATATCTTCACCCCACCATAATTTTTATGTAGGTACACCCTATGTTTATGTTCATCTATTAGCATTAAAGGATCATCTACATTTTTAAAATTTTTGCTTAGTTTACCTAGGTATTTTTCTATTATCCTCTTCTGATCACCCATAACATGTCATCAAGTGCCCATATGGAACCAACATGTACCTACACCACATCAATGTTCACAAATGTTGCTAGAGTACTCATTCATCTATATAGCTCTATTTTTTACCTTCACCATTTTGGAATTCATCTACATAAGCACTCATCTATAACACTCTGATGTTCATCTATATATACACCTCACTGGTATTTGTGTATAGGTGTACCCTTTTATAGAATTCATCTTCAAGAATTTGAAAATCATCTATGTAATTATGATACTTGTCTAGTTTGCATAGATGTTCACTTTTTGTCCTCTAGCGATCACCCATAGCATGCCATTAAATGTCCACGTGGAACTGGAGTGGACTTTTACCATGCTAACTTTCACCTATGTTACTCAGGCACCCATTCATATATGTATGTTGAACACTCATCTTCAACATGGTGGTTTTCATCTGCATCTCATTGATTCCATCATCTACCTATGTTCTTTGGCATTCATCCATCTTTACAGACCTTATGTGATTCACCGCATGACATCACATGATTCACCCCTATAGTGATATAGATTACAACCCAATTCACCACTACTGTGAATCAAATTCACCTTAGTACCTCCACGGGTTTTTTTATAGGGCCCATTAAAATAAACACTAATGTACATAGGTAAATATGGAAATAATTAGTACAAACATCAATAAAAAAGACATACATGTAGGAAAGTTCACCTTTAGCATGTGATTTATGATCAATCAAAGTGTTGCATTCTTTGAAATTAATCTTACTCTTAATCAAACCATGGTTATTTATTATTTGGTGGAAAGTTATTATCTATGCCTCAAAAGATAAATACATGTAATGAGGAAAGTGATGGGATGAGGTACAAATCATGATAAAATTGATATACTGCATTGCATCCCACCATGGTTACCTCATAACATACATTAAGTTAATGTAAACATGAACACTTGAATAATAAAGTTTTCAACATTTAATAAAGAGATTAGGTAAATACATGAACATTAAACATGCCATGCCAACATGTAATACACATCATGCATATAAACGTCATTCTACTGTATAATGTGATCAACAAAATAATTAACCATACAATGTCATGAAAAAAATCACTAAAAGAAATAATAACCAGTAATTCAATCATGAAATGAGTCATCAATGGAACACTTATTTTCCAAAACAATCCATGAACAAAATAATTATATAGAAATATCAAGTCCAAATAATAAGTTGTATTGTATGTCATATACATTTTGCATATCAAATAGATATTTATATATAAATAATCATGTCTAAGATAGTAAAAACATCAATGTTCATGTAATGGCCATGAATCATATTGTAAATGAGGTACAAAATGAATTCAACTCGTAGTAAGCAAAACTATATGCATATGTCACCCTCCCTTGACAAATTCCTACATTTGAATGTATCATTGTTATAAACTTTGGCGAATATCTAGAATAAGACAACAAGGTAAATAATAAACTATACATCTTAGTTAATAAAATATGGATAACATACTTTAAATAGTAATCCCATGATACTTTATATTATGTTTCATCATGTCCATCGAATTCCATCATTAACTTACAAGAAAAATAGAATCAAAATACGAAATGATGGGGTTCAAAGAAACAAAAAATGAACTAAAAAAAGGGTGTGTAACATTCACTGACTATGATATCATCTTAATGATTTAGAACATCATCATTCAACATAAAGTACACCATGGGGTATCCTCATTCATTCATGGCCTTCTTCTACATATGATTGACAAGGAAGGTTTGATCAACATATGTGGAAATTATAGGTATATTAATTTTTTGTGTGGAGATAGTAATCAAGTTTACTAATGCAAAGCATATCTTTACGATTATTTTTTTAGGGTTACACTAAAAAACTATTTTACCTTTTTTTTTAGGAGCTCTCTAAAAGGAAAAAGATCATCAGCGACACAACAAATCTGTGGGCCATATCTCTACATTAAAGCTGGTAAGCAATGGAAAAATATGAACGTCAATTTTGGAAAAACATAAATAAACTTAAATTTCAACTCATAAAAATATATTAACAAATTGTATCTTACTTGTAGTCAATGTTTGCCTATACATTTCCCTTTCTTTACCCATTATCTTTCTTGCTTCACTTCTCGACTATAGTTTCTCCATCGTATGCAGTGTTCCTGTCTTTATTACTAGTTTTTGATGGAATCATATGCAACCAGCACATCATTGATATCATTTAAGTTTATCTTACTAGGATCACTCACAGTGTAGACATTCTCCCTCATTATCCATAATCTTTCCATCTTACATCTCTTATTGAGGCTCTGGTTTTTAATAGTCTTTTTAATGTCCTAAATTCTATTTTTTTAATTCATTAATTTATCCCTCATATTTTTTTTCCAATTATTGGGGAACCCTAGGGGCATCCTTTGAACTAGATATCACCAATGAATTTGAAGATGATGAGGATTAGTTCTTTATAGTGACCATAATGGATTAATGTCATCACCATGGAATGTGTTGCATGGACACAATTTGTAGTAATGCACAACCTTTTTGACTATACCCATTTCCAAAATCATGTATTATCTATAAAATTTTGAAACACCAAAGAATTCATCTTGGAATCGAAGCATACATGACCAAAGTAATGAAAAGCTTACTCTAGACCAAATTTGACCTTGCAAGTAAAATTAAGACCCCTATAGGTAAAAAAATGAATTTTTAGATGTTTTATAGTTATAATATCTTGTCATTCAATTTTTTATAATTCATTTGATGTCATTTAATGTCATCCTCACCTGGGTCTTAGTCATATTAGTAAATTTTTCATTTTGAGTCATTTTAGGTCAAAATAGGGAATTTAATGAGTTATATAGCTTCCTAGGGAAGTGTGAAGGTGTAATAAGGGTAACTTAATGTGACATGTGTCATTTTATGCCTTAATAAACTATTAATAACTAAAAGTGATAGGTTATTCATAAGAAAGAGTAGTTTTTCTTGGAAATGAGAAGAGTTTGGCATTTGTATGACCCATGGGGGAAGGTGAAACATTGGAAAATATCATGGAACATCCTTAATACTCTTCACAATCATCTTAATTATTGATATGATTTTTAAGTGCTAAAAAAATCATCAAAATATTTTTCTCCTTTCTTGCCCTTCAAGACATGCAAAAGTGATCAATAGCTTCATGCTTGGTAGGGTTAGTAGAAGAGGGTCTAGGTCAAACACCTTTCAAAGGTGAAATTACACATATACATATTCATTTCCATAATAATATTTTAAATAATGGTGGCCTATGTTTTATGAACCATCCTCATGAAGATGACTATGTTTTTTACTTGCCAAGTTGTGCACCTTATAGGTTTTGCCTTGATTTGGCCAATTATATACAATTAACTTTCTAATATTGGTTCATAATTAATTTTAATCCATAATAAAATTATTACCATTATTATTTTAGTGTTTAAAGGTGTTTGGATATGAAAATCATCTCATGTTTTAAGAGGATACACCTTCCTGTGTTACAAGTAGTTTTTACCATTTCTAGGATTTTCAAGTATTGATCAGCGTTCTAGAGGGTTGTGATAGTTTAACTATTATGATTTAAATGTAATATAAATCCTTCCACCTTCAAATATCATTCTAAAATCAATGTTCCATCTGTCCAGTCAATACACTATGCATATGTAGGAAACTCTTTGAATATACAAGTATCTCAAAATGATGTCATGATGGAATGGCAGGTCTAAGAGGCATTTCAAAGATTTTGGAGTGAAAAGATTGTATTTTTTTTTCACATTTTAAATATATATATATATTAAATCTCAATCTTATATCTCTTTCATATTAGCTATATTTTTATCCACTACCTAAATTCACAGTCTCCTACCATTATATTCACTTACGGAAGCCCTACAAGGAGATGAAATATGGGTAAATACATGTTTGAATGGTTTTTATCTCCTCAGGGTTTCAATATAATAATTAAATAGGTTATAATTGGACTAATAATTATTAAATTGTCATAAAAATTTTGACTTCCCATCTATATCTTCACTACCTATAGACATAAGAGTAACCACCTATAGGTGGTGTTAATAAAGAGCTAAGGACCATTTTGAAGTGTTGAGACATGGATAATAATTTATTTGGAGTTATAATTAATTTATTAGATAATTTAAGACCTAATTGAAAGGATAATATGGTAAATTGTAGTATGGATCACTGTCAAACATAAAATGACTGAGTGCAGGGAATTTTCCTTAAAGAGTGAAAATAAAGGTTTGGTCAATTTTTCAAAAGTCATAAAATAGGGATATAGATACCTTTAATTCATCCTAAAGGTTTTGTATTTAAGTCACCATATATTAAAAGGACTCTAAAAGGTTTTATTGGTAGGTGTCCAATGGATGTTGGTCACTAAGAAGCCTAAAGTTGCATTTTTATGCACTTATTTCAAGCATTGATATTTATAGGATTTTTATTCAAAAGAGATCTTCTCCACCCAAGATTAAAAAAATGAATATGAAACCATATGTGAATGTTTATAAATGGTTAATTTTATATTAATGACCTAAAAATATCATCAAAAAGGAGATGATAGGTGGTTTTTTCTCATCATACACAACTATGGGTGTTTCACATTTGGGAATGCACACCTACAACTAACTGTAGGAACATATAGTATATGATATAAATTTAAGTATGAGAAAATAAAAAATGGTCTCTAAAGTATGATTCAAATATCATTTGAATCTCAGATAACATGTGGCATAACTTTCAAGGGATAATGCCAATCTACAAGCCTCTTACTACAGGGAGGTTAACCATTATTGATTATAGGGAGCAATGGATTGGGAAGCGTAGTATGAGTGTTGGTATAAAATAATAATGAGTAAAACGAGTCCAAACAAGTTTTATATGATCATAAAATTATATAAGGATATATTTATAGACTTTATCTAAGTTCCATGTACTAATTACAGGAGAGAATACCTACATGACCTCTCATAGTCAACTTCAAGTGAACTGATATTAAGGTGTCACTGATGCCTCTAAGGCTATTGCATGTCTTGAAACATTTAATTCAATCTCTATTTATATTTTCATGGTAAATTTAAGCCAATTTTGAGGCCAAGTGTAAGAGGGGTGGGAAAGAAGAGTTTATGTGACTGCAGATGGTGATGGCTCACTTCCGAATTAAAATAGATGATTAGGAATAAAACCAATGTATTTAGAGGCATATATATAATCCCTACAATTTATTATGAGCATAAGATATATCCCTAATAAGTTTTGGGATGTTCAAATAGAAATGAGTCATGAAGGCAAATTTTTTAGCCAGAATGACAACTCCTATGCCACTTTTCATGAGTTTCATGACTTGGTGTGACACTTATGCTTCTTAACCTTACATGGTTTGTTTCACATATTATTCTCATGCATATTTAACCCTTATCTGATATTGAAAAGTGTCCTTGTGACCTTTGGAATTATCTCTTCTCCTCTCTCTCTCTCTAAAGTTTTATAAGAACTAGCCATGTTGGAATTTATAACTTATGCTCCACCTAACTATGGTGAAGACATGCTCCTTTGCATACCATTTGATCAAAAATACTACAATTTTTTACCTCTTCCATGACTATTCATAATATTGTCACTTGAATGTTTTATTTTGCTTAAGTGACGAGTCTTTTTTCCTTAGCATATTGTTTCATTATCTCACCTATTTACAGTTTGAACGGTTCTTCTTGCATGATATACAAAGTGTTTTTTGATGTGTCAAGGTTTAATGAGTTAGTCTATTCAAATAGTGTCATTTTAGGCCTCTTATCTAGTCCTCCTATCCCAAACATTCATCACATCCTCATAATGTAATATATATGTAAGAAGATTCAAATTGGAGAAGTATATGTTTGGTTAGTCCCTTGTTCTCATGTGTAACAAAAAACTAGTTGGAAGTCATAAAATATTTTGGTGTATCACCTCCCTTAAGATAGTTTGATATCATTTTTCTCTCTCTTTCCCCCTTAAATTTTAGGTATAGTATTAATCCAAAGTGGTACATCAAGGGAACTATCCCTATTTTGAGATTCACCTCATTATTAGACTCACCCAAAGTCTAGATATGTTTAAATTATGCCTCTTAGAAGAGGAGATCTAATAAATATTCTTAAAAGGTGTAGATCCAAGTGACAAGTTTTTTTAACATCCCTGGTGGGACTCTTAGTCCAAAAAGTTGAAATATTTTTGGTGTTATCTTTCAACACATTAGCCTTTGGAGGAATCTATCTAAACATCAATCATGACTCTTATGTTACATCAGCTAGTCAAGTAGCCTAGGTATTAATTTTGAATTTATTTTGTAACCAATCCTTGTGTTCTTACATCCTAATGAAGTTCCATGATTGAATTTGGTGTTGAGTTTTGTTTGGCACAATTTGGTGAGACATATCAAGATTATAGTACTTCCTATCAGCATTGGTGTAATTTTTACTAGTCCTTATATGACCATTATTAATCCTATCATGATCCTTATCATCCCTAAGACTAGCATTTTCTTTTTTTTTATCAGTCCTACAATCAACCTTCTCCATATCTTACTCCTATTCAACCTATTCACTTCTCAAGTCGATCCATTTCCACTTTTAACTAAAATCTCTTGGGATATGAGAAGTATATGTTAGATCTTGACACACAAAGGGGATATAGTTTAGATATTCCTAATCATTTCATTTTTAAGGTGAGAGATGCATTAGATTTGGTAAAAATATAATTAGAACATATTGAGAGAGACATTTGGTAATGGCTTATAAGTGAGATGCTAGATGTGAGTGGCCTTATTTTATCCTTATAGGATAGGGTAAGAATTAATGAAAGGAAGCATCACCAAACCTATAAATCTTCATATCCACTTCCCCAAGAGATATATCAATCCTACATAATTCCTACTCATGATTCCAATCAAGTTTATCAATGTCATCTATTTCCCTATCATTTGGAAGAGAGAGTTGAAAAGAGAAACCTTATTTTTTAAAATAATCATGATAGGAAAATTGAGTTTGATAATATGCATATGAAAAAATCCATCTCATCTAAAAAATAAGTGGAATCTAAGACCTCATTTCCATCTCTAATTACATTCCCACCTCAAGAAGGGACCTCTAGATATGAGATTCCAAGTTGGAGACAAGGTGGAGAATCCAAGCCTAAGGAGATCCCATATTTCTTGAAAATTTTATCCACTCCTCAAAGTGCATCAATACCTCAAGAATATAATCCTAATCCTAACATCCTATGTTAGAATAATATAGTTGATTCATGGGTAAATAAAAAGGATAAAAGCATAGATAAAGAGTTTGAACCTATGCAAGTCTCTCCCTCCCTTTGTCAAGAGACCTCTTGTCTTCCATGTCATCCCACTTGTACTCTTCATCCTCATGATGATGCATATAAAATCCAAGATAAAATTTTCCAAGAGAATCTATCCAATAATATTTAAGAGTTATATTCAAAGATGAAATTGCTAAGTCAAGGTGTGATGGAAGGTTTAGACCCAAAAGAAGATCATATGCCTAAACACACCACATCTAACCTCCCTCAAGAAAGTGATCAAGATAAATTAGATGTTAATGAAATGACTATTAAATGAAAGGAATAAAACTAAGAAATTTTAGCCTAAGGTCTACTTTCCCTTCCTCAAGAGTTTCCAAAAGAATCCCCTAAATTTTGCTCTAAATCTGGTTTTGAGTCATATGTGCCACCTCCACAAACTAGTTCATCTTGTCCTCACCCCATCATCATTTACCTTGATGGACCTATGGTATATAAACCTAAATAATAATATTTGGTTGATAAAAAATAATAACTCTTGCTTGAATAAAGTCTATCTCCTTGGCATCCTCATTGGACTAAGTCACATCATTACAAGATGCCTAATCTTCGCATCACAAAGATGGGGAAAGAAATACAGGGTATTTCAATATTTGAGGAGAAAATTTAGGTTAGGATATTTTAGATTCAATTTTATATTCCTCAGTAGGTTCTAATTCTAAAGAAGAGGTGGTCTTTTGTGTTGATTCTTCAGATTGGGTGGATATGGAAGAATGTTTTCCTTTTGTCAAAGAGGAAGAAATAATCATTGGTTCTCCCATCAATATGAAAGATATCATGGATGGGGAATAACAAGTTCTTAATCATCCTTTGGATGACTTGTTTGTATTCATTGGAGTAGTTTATACTCCTATTAAAGGAGACTATGATCTATTTAAAGATGAAGAAAGCTGCCTTGACACTCAAATGAGTATGCAAAAAAAATAACTTTTCAATTTCATATCATTTCAAGAGGAATATGCATTCCATGATGACATGTTTGAAATCATATAGATGGTTTATCATCCTCTCAATAAATTGGGAGAATCACATCATCTATTGAAGGATGGAATAAGCTCCTATTGGCCTCAATCTTCTAAGTGATAAGAAACCAATCTTCTTGAATCCATGCCTTCCAAGAAGATTCAAGTTGATCATGAGGTGAAGAGTGGGAAGCAGTATGAGGTATGTGTACAAGTTCAAGAGGAATATATATACGTTGCACATGTATTTAAGGATGATATACTTGAGATCACATCAAATGAAGTACTAAGGAATAGGTCAGATCTACAAAGCATCCAATCTAAAGAAAAACATGTTTGGTAATATGGTTAATCTCATGAAGAAGAGGATTCAAGAAACTTTCCTTTTGATCCTGGAATGGAGGTATGCTTAGTTTTTAGTTGTGCATAATATTTTGTTTTCTAATT
Organism: Torreya grandis; assembly: GCA_037957365.1. Classification (NCBI taxonomy): domain Eukaryota; kingdom Viridiplantae; phylum Streptophyta; class Pinopsida; order Cupressales; family Taxaceae; genus Torreya; species Torreya grandis. Next base: position 307,203 of record JARHVA010004158.1, read on the forward strand.
CCCCTAATTGCCTTGAGCACATGCAGGTGTGTTTCTTGTTAGCTTGTTTGATTTGTGTGGTTGAGGTAGCCATTCGTATTGTCTTGATAAAAAATTGTTGTCAATGGTAAACTTTATCTTATTATGTTTTAGACTTAAGATGACTCCCTAAGCCCAATGGACTGATAAGGCTACTAGTCTAGCTATTATAGCAGGCATACTACCCCTATGAGTCACCAATTTGATGACCAAAGTTGACCCTATAGGTCAATTTGGGACCCCTATAGGTAAACATTTGAATTTTTAGATGTTCTAGGTTATATTATATTTTCATAGGGTGTATTATAAGTTATTTTATATCATTTTGGCCTTGGTCTTAGTCATATTATTAAATATGTCATTTGAAGTCATTTTGGGGTCAAAATAGGGCAGTTAATGAGTTGTATGGCCTCCTAAGGAAGTGTGATTGTGTAATAAGGGTTATGTCATGTGAAATGTGTCTTATGATGCCTTAATAAACTATTAATAGCTAAAATTTATAACTTCTTCAAAAGAAAGAACAAATTTCTTGGGAAAAGAGAAGTGTTTGGTACTTATACAAACCATGGGGGTAGGTGACACATGGGATAAGATATTATAATGTCCATTAATCTTTCTAAAAATCATATTAGTGATTTACATGATTTTTAAGTTCTTAAAACTTCCAAAAACCATTATACTTTTTTTCTTACCCTTTTAGACATGTAGATGTAATCAATAGGTTCATGTTTGGTACAATCAGTAGAAGCGGTTTCAGGGAAAATGTATTTGTGAGGTGAAATTAAACTAATAAATATTAATTTTAATAATAATGGTTTAAATAATGGTAGTCTATGCTTTATGAACCATCCTCATGAAGTTGACTATGTTTTTCTACTTGCCAATCTATGCACCTTATAGATTTTGCCTTGGTTTGGCCATGTGCATATAATTCACTTACTGAGATTGGTTCTAGATGATGTTTAATAAATAATAAAAATATTCCCATTATTTATTTAATATTTAAATGTGGTTGGATATGAAAATCATCTCATGTTGCAAGAGGACACACCTTCCTATGTTATAGGTAGTTTTTCACCATTTTTAGGATCTTCAAGTTTTGATCATGGTTATAGAGGGTTATGATAGTTTAATTATCATAATTTAAATTTAATCTCAATAAATTCACCTTAAAATCTGATTATCCAGTCAATGTTCCATGGGTGCAGTCAATACACTATGTATATGCATGTAACTCTTTGAATATACAAGTATCTTAGAATGATTTCATTATGGAATGGGAGATCTGAGAGGTGTTTAAAATATTTTAAAGTGAGAAGAGTGTATTTTTTCACTTATGTAAGATCTAAATTTAATCCCAATATTATGTCTCTTACACACCACCTATATTTTTGTCCATTGCCTAAATTCACTTATAAAATCCCTATAGGAAGATGAAATATGGGAAAAGACATGTTTAAATGGTTTTTATTCCATAAAAGTTGAAAGAACATATTTTAAGACATTATAATGGGACCAATAATGATCAAGTGGTCAAAAAAATACTGATTACCCATCCTTATCTTCACTACTTGCAGACATGAGAGTAACCACCTACAAGTGATGCTAATAGAGAGCCAAGGACCCTCTTGAACTTTTGAGACATAGGTGAAAGTTTCCTTAGATATATAATGCATTGAGTAGATCATGTTGTAAATAATTTAAATTATAATATGGAAAATGGAATTATGGATCACCCTCAAACATAAAATGACTAAGTACATCGACATGTTTAGAAAATAATGAAAACAAAGGTCTAGTTAGCTTTGCCAAAGTCTTAAAATAGGGATATAGAGACCTTTCATGAATTATAATGTTTTTATCTTGAATTTACCAGATATTAAAGGCACTCCAAAAAAATTTACGGGTAGGTTATCAATGGAATTTGGTCATTGAGAAGCCTAATTTCATTTTTATGCACTAATTTCAAGCATTGATATCTACAATATTTTGATCTAAAAGAGACCTTCTCCACCCAAGTTACAAAAATTGACTATGTCACCATATGTGAATGTTACCACATGGTTAATTTAATATTCATGACCTAAAAATATAATTAAAAAAAGAGATTATAGGTGGTGTGTTTTTCCTCATACACACTTATAGGGGATCTGCATTTGGGAATGCACACCTACAACTGACTTTACGAACATAAAATATAGGATAGTAGTTTGAGTATAATAACATCAAAAATTGTCTATAAAGGAAGACTATAATTTTCTCAGTGGAATACACAACAACATGTAGTATAAATTTCAAATGATAATTCCAATCTTCAATCCTTTTGCTTCAAGGAGGTTAACCACTATTAACTATAGGTAGCAGTGGACTAGGAAGTGAAGTATGAGTGTTGGTATAACATAATAATGAGTAAAATGAGTCCAAAAAGTGTCAAATGAGCCTAAAAATATATAAGTATATCTTTATAAACTTTATCTAAGTTTCATGTACTAATTTTAGGCAAGATTACCTATAGGTTCTCTCACAGTCAGTTGTAGTTGACTGTTAGAGGCACAGAGCAAAAAGAGTATGGTTTAATGAGGTCTAGCCTAATTAAGGTGAGTATAGTGAATGTAGATAGGTATAAAATGATCAGAAAATACTCAAGGGATTTTTAATTTTTTTTTTCTCAAACTAAACATATAGGGTCACCTATAGGTGTCCCCTCCAAAGCAAGAAAATACAATCAACAATAAGACTCAATCTTGTCTTAGCAGAGTGTATAGATGGGTATATAAAAAGTTGAAATGGTGAAAAAAAATATACACACCTATATAATTAATATTTTATTATATATAGTATTTTTATAATGGATTTATAGCAAGGAGATAATTCTATCAAGCAAGACACAATTCATATACCAAATCCTACACACAAACATCCTATTCACAGTTTGTCTGAGTTTTTAATGAGTTAGAAGGGTAAATGGCATGATCAATGGTTGAAATTTTGTGTAAAATGTATCTAAAACTAAGATAAAAACCTCAAATATTTTTTTTACTTGTAAAATAGGGGGAGTTCCCTCTGTTTGATCTCAGACAGAGGGCACTCTCTTTATAAGCAAAACATGCAACCTTAAGGAATGGAGATAAAAGGATGAAATATGAGATTAGTAAACTTTGATAAGAGATGTGTTGAGTTGAAAAAAACCTATGAAAATATGAGGAACATATCATATAAGGATGTAACTAAATATGGAGGTATAAAATACCAAGGTTGCAGTCAGGCTTACTAGGTAGGGTTTAGGCATAAAGTTCAAATGAAAGGTCAAATCCAATTTTAGAGGGAGATGAGAATTTAAACCTATTAGGACATGTTTTTCAATTCATTTAAAACATGTTTAAGCTATTTATATGCAAAGGAAACCATGAATAAGCCTTTTTTGGGCTTTAGAACAACTAAGTCTTGTGCAAGGGAGAAAAGATCTCGATAGGGGAGGTTTAGAAGTTCATATCTCTTTTGATGCATTAAATGGATATCAAATAGGTTTAGAGGTGTTATCAAGGGTCCTTAAATCTACTCTATTGATATTTTTTTCATCTTCAACATCCTATTTTTATGGACAAAGCTTAAGAGGGTAAACGGTCCTAAACCCTTGCTAGTGAGATGAGGTTGGAGGAATATTAAAATGAGATAGTTTGACCATGAAAGTGATTGAAAATTATATAGTAATCCTTAAATATCCTTCCCATCCTTTAAGTTGTATGGAACTATATGAATGGAGTATAAAATTGGGTAGTTTTTACTATTTTATGTGTTATGTAAGTTTTAAGAGGTTCCAAGAGATGCCAATCACATGGAATAGAAAATTAGGACTTAATATAACTCCCCATATAAATTTAATTCATTGGAAAAAATCCTATGTTCCTTTACTAGATGCTTCATCTCAGCAAGTCAAAACTGACATAGTGACTAAGCTAGTGAGAGGGGTGGAAAACTTCAAGTAAGCTTATTTTAAGGTGTTTTTAATTCCTATAATTTGATAAAGTGTATTGAAACATGTCATAAAATCCCTATCATATATTTTCAAGGGAAAATGAAGCCAATTTTAAGTCCAAGTGTAAGAGTTGTGGGAAAGAGGAGTTTTTTTTTTATCATAGATGGTGATTGCTCACTTCTAAATGATTTTAGATGATCAAGACCGTAGCCAATGTATGGATAGGAATGTATGAAATCATTAACCTTAATTATAATCATCAAACCTATCCATAATAAATTTTGGGATGTATAATTAGAGGTGAATCATGAAGGTAGTTTTTAGAGCTAAAATGGAAATTTTTGTGCCACCTTTCATGAGTTTCATGACGTGGGTTGACACTTATGCTTCCTAACCTTGCATGGTTCATTTCAAATCTATTTATCATGCTTATTTAACTTTTTTCATAATATTTATAGGTGTTTTTTTTACCTTTGGTCTTCTCTCTTCTCCTCTCTCTCTGTCAAGTTCCATAAGAACTAACCATTTTTGCCTTTATAACTAATGTTCCACCTGAGTATGGCAAAACCCAACTCATTTTCATATCATTTGATCAATAATACTATTAATTTTAACCTCTTACATTGTTTTTCATATTGTGATGACTTGATTTTTTTATTTTTATTAAGTGATGACTCTTGTTTCATTAACATATTGTTTCCTTCTCTCACTAATTTGTAGTTTTAAATTTTCATCTTGTAGGGCATGTGAAGTGTAAAATGTTGTGATATGGTTGAGTGATGTATTCTATTCAAATAGTTCCATTCTAGGCCTCTTTTCTAGTCCTCTTAGCCTAAGTATTCATCACAACCTCATAATGAAATATTGATGTGAGAAGATGTAGATTGGAGATGTGTATGTTTGGTTTGTCCCTTGTTCTCATGTGTAACATGAACTTGGTTGGAAGTCATCAACTATTTTTTTGTATCACCTCACTTAGGATGATTTTATTTCATTTTTATCTCTACCTTCCCCCCCAAAGTTTAGGTATAGTAGTAATCTAAAGTTGTACATCAAGAGAGCTTGCCCTATCTAGAGATTCACCTCATTCTTAGATGCACCCATAGTCTAGAGGTGTTTTAATAACATCAATTGGATGAGGATAGATAATACATCTCCTCAAAGGTTTAAAATATAAGTGACAATAGTTACCAAGGATACTAAAATGCTCTTACAAGTTTTTATTTGTCCTCCTCCAAATCTCATTACGATTTGTTTAGAAGCTAGTAACTATCATCATAATTGATGACATCATCATCAAACTCATCACCAACCTCATCATAAGACACTTCTTCATATTGTAATTCCCAACATATATAAGTCAATCCATACATGTACAATGGATTGCATATGGAAGGGTATGATGAATGAAAAAAAGTAAGCATGCATAATACCAACATTTGAGTGGATAAATTTTATATACATGTCATTTTGAGCCTCATTATAATGGATCCTCTATGGCCCTTGGAACTAAAAAACATTGAAAAATATTTTAGAAAACCATGAGGAGTGTTAAAATTAGTCAAATTGTATACTATTATTTCAATGAAACATGAAGAATCTATGAAAATGACAAAAAATCATAGACTAATTATAGTCAAGGGTTGTCATACATATTTAGAGATTGGAACATCTAGACATTAATGATCACCCTTCCCACCATGGATCCACTCAACCATATCCCACTACAATATCAAATATGACATAACATGTCACAGGATGGATTAAATCTTGGCAGTTAATGACTACAATATAAATGCAAAAAGTTTATTAAATTTTGCATTACAAAAAATACAAAAATCATGGGAAGTACATGTTATATTCCCTTATCCACATCAATATTTATTACATATTCATTTTTATAGGGAAAACACTCAAATTCCCATGAAATTTTCATTACTGGAAATTGGCAACCACAACGGTTGTCTCAAAATAGTGCTAAATAAAACCCAAATTTTGAGAGCACTATTTGAAACCCTCTTTTCATCTTCAAATTATCTATTAGGAGGGAGAAATAGGGGGCATGCCTAAAATTAGGAGTGGTTGGTGATATATTTTTCCTAAAACAATCAATTTTGTAACTAATTATCTTCAACAAAGAATATGTGAGATAAAAAAGACCATAGAGGGTAATAGATAAAATTGCTTACCATCTCTTCTTCCTCTACATATATCTCTTTAAAATTATTATTTCCTTCATAATCATCCATTGAATTTCACCAGTTAATGTTCTAATTTTTTTATTTCTAACATACAACAATATTTATACAAGTTTTTCAATCTTATGGTTTAAAACATTCAATGTTGTGTATAAACCCCACAAACAAATAAAGAAAGATGCCATGAACACATTGAAATTCACCGAGTATAATTGAAAATCATGAAATATTACTTGGATTCCCATAAAATAGTTCAAATAAGAAATAAACACATAATTTGAACAATATTCATAGATTAAATAGTCATAGAAGTGTAAATTACTATAGTAGTTCTAACCCCTTTTATCTATCATATACATTCCGAGCTTACATATTATATGTTGCTAATTTTTGGAACTAAATTGTAAGGATACATTGAGGTTATAGTTGTTACAAATAAAAATTTTATTTCTTGCATAATGACCTACATTTTTAATTTATTTTATCCCTCTAATGATGTGGAGAAACTCCAACCACCCACCTTGCATGAATTCATAACCATTGAATTTATTGTGTGTCATGCAATGCACACTATTTATAGATATAGAAAGTAAAAAATGCTTCACACATAATCATTTAATATATTATGTATCTTGTAATGCAAAATGGTTATAGTGATATAAATTAACAAACATTTGACATTCTATTTATTTTCTTTGTGTTCATGAGTAAGGTGTTGCATTTATTTGTGTATATGATGGAAACCTTTTATATATTCATTTATAAAATTATTTAACAACAAATAATTCTCTTTATTTTTTTCATTTTATTATGCTTAGACATCACTACAAGATAACAAATTTTAATTGATGTGTTTTCCCCTTAAATGTTTTAGGTTTTGGTATATTAGTGTTTTATAAACATTTATTTAGATCCTCTATGAAAAATTAGGGTATGGAAACCCCTATGAAAATTTTCACAAGCAAACTATTCAACTAATTAATTCAATCATTATGTCAAGAAAATAACATCACCCAATAATCCTCTACATTTTATATACATTTAATGTGTCTCGGTCTCTACAATTATGGTTCATTATGGAAGTTGGTTATTGGTTTAATTATGTATCTATTTTCATTATATGGTTTTATAAAGGAAATAGTATGGAAATATTATTTGAGGTATTATTTTTAATTGCATACCGTATTTTATTTTGGCTTGATTTTAAGGCATATACACATAGAGGTAAACATATATCAATGTAATGAAAAAACATTGTCACCTTTTCTAATTTGGAAGAATGATGAAAGGAAACCTCAATATTTTTAGAGGTGAATGGATTAATGAACTTTTGATTCAAAACTTTCATGAAATTTTAACAACAATGCATTTATGAGGTGGGTGGTTAGATTTACCTTCATCCTTTCACTCCCAGATCAAGTTTTCTCATTCCAATCACTTTGTAGCAGAGAGTAAATTCAAAATTATTTGGATTACATAAGGTTCTTCAAAATTATAGTGTGAATTGATCTTGAATGCTTCATGGGATGCCTTTTAGGGATTGATTATATATGATGAAGCTAATATTTAACCATAAATTGATCAGGCATGAATCATAGTAATTTTT
>JARHVA010004158.1:322500-355000 GCA_037957365.1 Torreya grandis
TTAACCTTTGAATTATAAACATGTATTCATCTAATTAATAATATTATGTGTAATTTTGTCCACATGTGCACGTGTGTAGACATCCACACATCAACACATTTAGTCTCTTTTATATCTAGATACATCCACTAAGCCTTGAAAGATATGTAAAACCTTACTAATAAATAAAATATAGTTTTAAAATACATACATGGGGTCATGACACTTATCATGACAATGATAATGATTCACTTAACCTTCATAGGTCTCACTAAAGAAATTAGTATGAAGTATAAGGAAAAAATTATAAGGATGGTTCCACTACCTATGTGGCCACCATCACTCACTTTCCATAATACTAATGTGGTAACAATTACTTTTACCCATGGTCATTCATGATTTTAAAATTTAATAGGTTGAATTCCAAAAATATTAAGTGACAAGATTCTCGAGTCCATTCTACATAAAATTGGAACCCTTACAGTGCATAGATGGGGAAAGTTTGTTGGCCATAGTGCCCTAGTGGGTGCCATTTTTCCAAATCATAAACCATTTATGAGAATTTACATATAATTAATTAATATATATTTTAATTATTATGTCACTCTAATTATTTTATTTAATAAAACATAATAAGGCCACATAACCAATATAAAATTATAAGTAGAAAGAAATAAGATAACATTGATCATTTTTTATCAAGGATTTAAGCATGTCTGTGATGTGATCAAACATAAATGGTTGAATGATAACATGTTTTTCCATTCTATCCTCTCAAGGTCATAACATAGCCATGGACCATGGGATTTATCTTCAGGCTATAGTTACTATATGGAGTAGGATCAACTATTATATACATGATCATTAGTCCTAAACTCTTTAGATTACCTAAGAATAAAAGGAAGTGAAATGACCTTGTCCACTAATTAATGGGAATTATCACATTTAAGAGGCTAAATTTATATTACTAATAATGAATTTAAGCCATATGCATCTAAGTGCTCATTTTCTCACTTATAAGTATCTATTTTTGGTCAATCAAGATTCAAGGTTATACCAATGGCTAGTCAATATGGTATACATAATCCAAATTAGTTTTTGGAAAGTATTAATAGTTTTAGCATAAAATGATTATTTCATATAATTTAAACTTATCAACAATCTAAATTTTCAAAAACTATTCGAATTAAATTGGACTATATCTAGATTAAATTGGATTATATCAAGATTAAGTAGGACCAATTTCAAATAATTCACATCTATCTAATGTATTTGTGATATGTCCAAATTATTTAAAATTATCATAAATAATTTATTTATTTATAGTTGAAAACTATCATAAATAAATTGGACTTCATCAAAAATTATTTGGACTTATAATAAATAAATCACACCTATATTATATATTTGCAATAAGTTCAAATTATGTGATCATTCAAACTGGTTCATAGACCATACATCTAAATATATTATAGGACTTGGTGGTATATTTATTAAGTAAAAATAATTAATTAATCAATCAATCACTTATCCCATATGTGATTTATAACACCTGGGATGATTGGCATGACATGTGTCATCAGTTGATTATATCATGAGTAATCTATTTAATTTCATTTAAGTGATGTCCTTATGACTGTCAAATTTAATCTCATAACTTTTTTGAGTTATAAATATTGTTGCATGTGTTTTAATCTCAAGTGCTCGTATTATTCTAGACATATGTTTGGACTATCATGCTTTTGCACAGTAGAAATACCTAGATTGTGATACATGGCCAAATCTCAAGTACCACGTGAAATGTTGATTAACATTTGTGGATATGAAAAATCCAAAGAATAAATATTGATGCCCAAGTGAGATATTCCTAGGCATAACCCCTATAGGCATGCCAAATTGTATTTTGAAAACACAAAATTTGTAGCATACTAAATTGACATATATGTAAATTATGAAGACCTTTATATGAAGACCATTTTAAAGGATGTAAAGATGAAAAGTAGACGTTCCAATAGTCAAATTATATTAAATAAATGTGTAATTATTGAAATACTAAATTTTCATATTAGAAAATATAAAACTCGAATGTTGAGGTGTATTTTCTAAACTCCAAAATACGAAGTGCCACTATAAATAAATATACATAAATAAAATAATAAAAAATTATATATTCTAAAAAAAATGGACTAAATTTTGAAAAAATCATTCATATTTCATATTCTAAAATTAATAAAACACCATTTCAAATTTCCCATTCCTTTTATCCCTATTTTTGTTAGTGCCTAGTGGGATGATGCATTCAAATAGTCTATTATAATTCCTTTCAATAAATCAGTGAGAACAAGTGTATGACCTCTCCAATTTTTATGTGTTTTTCAAGCGTAGATGATATTATTTATGAGTATGGATAGTAAATATGTGTCAGTTGGATTAGGATTCCATTTCATGTCTAAGCAGCTTAAATAATTTTTTTCTTCTTCTACATATTTTTTCCCTACATGAACTGGGATGAACCAAACTACATTGACCTTTCGTTATATATCCCCATTTATTTTTAGTATGTCAATATTACTTTTATCTTTAGCAAACCATACTATGTAGTCGACTCCTGTAGAATCTTCAAGTTTGACAAATAACATATCTTTGATTTGTATATCTTGACTTGCATCAAATACAATTATTGTTATTTTACTTCTTGGATGAATATATATGTATCTATAGATGCCACTCCAAAATCAATGGTGATATTATGAACCATTTTGTGTAGATATCTATGCAGGGGTATGTCATGATGAGTTCTAGGCCAAAAATCCCTTGTGCACTCAACTTCATAAGGGAACATGACTTCTTTCATTATGTCATGGATGTTTTGGAAGTAATATGCTAGATCCTTCCACTTACTATTTCTGGTCAAAACAAATTCATTAAATTGTTATATATACCTATTCAAGTAATATTTAATTTCTTTTTCACTATTTTTCATACTTCCTTCTGAGTCTTTAAAAACATTTCAATCTTGAGACATTTCTCTACTTTTCAACTCTTTGAAATATATTTTTGCTGGATTACCTTCTATAACATTTGGCTCACTATTTTATTTTGTTCCCCATAAAGTAATCGAGGGAACCAATTTCTATCTCTTATATAGTTTTTGCAATGCTTAATGAGATGACCTTACTCCATGCATAGAATAAAGTATTGACCTTTTGTCAAGCCTACTATTCTATTTATTCCTTTCAGCTAGTAACTATTAACATACTCTTTTAAATTTGTTACCTCTTCAATCAAATATGGTGTGAATTTTATTGTATTTTCTGTCATCCTGTAAGTTTCCATCATCTCTACCACACTCCATAAATCTTTTTGATTTATAGATTCAAACATGTTTCCAAGTGTGATATTGATATCCTCATGGATATGTCCTCTAGGTATAAATCCAACCTCGACATCGAGGAAAACACATTTGTAGACATGGAGACATAAGTATCACAACATATAACTATATAAAAATACATGATTTTATGAACTTGCAAATGTAGCATTAGTTCCATATAATGTAAGACATTTTTAAAATATAATTATGGATGGAAGCACATGTTCTTATTATCCCCACAATAGGTGTCTAGTTAAAGGTATATCTTAGAATGAAGTTTCTTGAAGGCACTAATTAATTGTGTTTTTTCTCTATATTTCATGCATTCAAGGTAGTAGTTGTTAGACAAAAGTGCATTAGATAATAGATATTTTGAAGATCCAAGTTTAAATAAGAATTATCCATAAGTATATAGCAACATTGTTTCCATAGCCCTAAATTACTTGTTGAATGAGGTGATAGTAAAGTTAGACCCTCCACAGACCTAAGGTTAAAAAAAATGCCCATATCCACTTGCACCATGTCCATGTGTTATATCACATGCCATTGACAATTCTAATATTCTATCAATACCTAATTTTTTTTTCACTATCCTCAACACAATTTTTTTTTGACATTCCACCTTGTCATGAATGATAGTAAGGAATTATTTACGGTATTTCTCTAACATTTGTTTATGTGTGTAATACATTTTTCTTGTTGAACATATTTGATTTGAGTGCATCATGAATTCTTGATCGATACACTCTTCCTGATCTATAGAGAGGAACCTAGAACATTTATATTGAGTCAATAAGATATATGTTTTTCACATAGAGAAATCATTAGACATGGCAATAGTCAGAACATGAAAATTAGTTCTCCACATGTTATTAAATTTTGGCTGGGATATTGGCTCATATTCCATATATTTTAGTTGTTCATTGATGTGGTGCCTCATAAATTCTTGAGTGAAATATGCTAGAAGATGTTGAATATTTTCTCATGATTTGTCTATATCTACTTGGCATGTTACTCATGGAGAAACATATATAAAATCAGCCACCAATTGGTCCAACAAATATTTAGCTGTCATTGTCTTCTTTTATGGATTTTGTCAAAATATCCCAACATGGAATGCACTTCATTCCCCATGTTTGTGACAATTTTGAATGTCAAAAAAATTAATTCTCTTTAATCCATATATTTTAAGCCAAGATTTCGAATAAATCTTTGTACCCTAAAAATCAATGTTAGTTTTGTTTTTATTTTAATTAAACAAATAGGTAGAAATGTCATCCAAGACATGTTGCCTCCTATCTATTATGGTGGAATCATGTAACTTCATCTTTACAAATTTTGAAATCTCAAATGATAATGTAGACTGAAAACATTTTTTAGTGAAAAATTTATCCACATATAGTGTTGTAATCTCACTCTCTATGATTTTATCAAACTCCACTTGGCTAAGTGAATTATTTGTCTAAATTAATTTTTGTCTTGAGTATTATTAGCTAATTTTTTTGGATGCCTTTGTGTTAGGAATTCCAGACAAGGAGTGACTTCATTATCCACTATGCCCCAAACATTTCAAATTTCTTTCTCCTTTGGTGTCATATATGGTTAATTAATTACTCTATAAGTCTCAATGTCCACTATTTTGTTTGACGACCATCTAATTATAGATGTTTCAATTTCCTCTATAATACAAGTCTCACAATGTTGTATAACATGCCTTATGTAAATTCCCAATTCATTTTCTAACATTGGGATATGAATTCCTTGGTTGTGAAAATTCAACATAACCAAAAGAAATTTTTTCATCATTTGTAAGAGCTGTACATTTGTGTAACAAATGTACCCTTTTCCTAGTAAATGTTTTTCTTAGGCTTTGAAATATGGTAGTATCATCGATATACCAAACAAATGTATCCAAGAAAATGTTTTCTTATTGTAATGGTTGTATATGTATAACTAGACATAAATTATTTTAACATTATTCCATATCATTATCTATAGAAAACTTGTTTATGTCATGTTGCATCATTCTTGTCATCCATATAGTAAAACTATCAACTACATCCCCTAAATTATCCACAAAATTTGTAGGAAATGGAAATGGTAGATTCGGATGAAAAACATTGGTCACATTAATTATTACACATCCAATAGGTATTTCTTCATTGTGGAATGTGAAAATGAGATTTATGGGTTCCATGGATTCAGCATGTGGACCTGCCACTTTGTCTATTCTTCCTTCACAAATGACCTTACCATTATTTATGAGAGAAATATAGTCACCACATTAGAAATCCATTGATGTATAATTCTTTATCTGGACATTTACAAAAGATATTATAAGATTTATTAATCATATTATTTATGAAATATATCCAATTTATACCTGTATGTATTAGATAAAGTTATATTTATATTAGAATATAATCTTAGATATATGTTAAAACCTAAAAATATTAAAAACTTAATGTATAACATTTTTTTAAGTGACATAGTTTATGTCAATCCAATAAAATAAAGGATTTTAATATCATATATTGCATACTTTAATTTTTGATTCATCCTACCTTGAAGGTCTCTCCTATGAGATACATTTCAAACATGCATCAAAGTAGAGTAGCAACATAGAGAGAAATAACTAATTAAGTCAATATTCAAAATTTCTTTTTATTACTACAAAATATGATAATAAGCAATGGGGTTTTTGATTGATATTATGGAAAATTATTAGCTTCTTATATTTTAGGATCTTGTATTTGATTTTAACATCTATTGTGGACCCAAAATTTTGAAGGTATCTCCTAGGAGATACCTTTCAAACAAGAGTATGGGTACCATTTAAGATTTGAAGGTAGTATTAGGTGTTACCTTGAAGGGGATTTAAATTTTTAATTATATCTCTTAGGATATTACATTCATACATGCATATGATAACCCTTCAAGGTTTAAAAGTAGTAATGGGTAATATCTTCAAGGGTAACCATGAAACCTCGACATTTCAACACTAAAAAAATATTTTAAGTTCACAAGGTGAGTGACTCTTCATGATTATGTGAATGCCTTCATCTCATTTTCCCAGAGATTGATAGATGGATCTTCATGTACAAAGTCTTAGGTATATGTAAGAAGCGCTATGGTTACACTTGTCTCCCTCCAAACTACATCTAAAGTTCTTGTTAAAAATGGGGCCTACTTCCCTAAGCCAATGCCATGTATTTATTTAAAGGATAACACCTTTTTTCTTGAGGAGTACCATGATGACATGTGTCATCAGCAGAAGGGACTGAGACTTCAGGTTTCCTGTAGTGCTCACTTTTGTACTCAATTTGTTGTGAGTTCACGATGAACCTAAGTGTTGGCTTCATGTTTGTGGTTGTGTTCTTTATTCTCTCCAAAATAGGATATTTGTTATTTGGGAATGAGTAGAGAGGTTATTCTTTAACTACTAGATTTTTTGGTCCTTGGCTGGGGCATTTTGTTCCATCTATGATATCATCTATTGTGTCATGCTTTTAATGTCCAAAAGACTCTTATGGGTATTCATAATACAACTTATTGAATGAATTTAATAAGTTTTTCTAAAATTTAAAATGGCATTGTTTACAATTTTTTTAATAAAGGAGATTAAGAAGTAATTTGGTAAAAAAAGTTCATCAAACACAAATTAAGTCTTAGAAGATGGTGGTGACAAGGAAGGTATGGCAGATCGATTGCTAATGGTTGTGCAAAACCATTAATAACATGGCATTTGGAAAGATGAAATTGTCATATTATAAAATATAAAACTCAAATGTTGAGGTGTATTTTCCAAACACCAAAATATGAAGTGAAACTATAAATAAATAAAACATTACATTTTTAAAAAAGAATGGATTAAATTTTGAAAAAATAATTCATATTTCATATTCTAAAATTAAGGAAACACCATTACAAATTTCCCATTCCTTTTATCACTATTTTTGTTAGTTCCTAGTGGGATGATGTTTTCAAATAGTCTATTATAATGCCTTTCAAAAAATCAGTGCGAATAAGTGTATGACCTCTCCAATTTTTATTTGGTTTTCAAGCGTATATGATACTATATATAAGTATGGATGGTAAATATGTGTAAGTTGGGTTAGGATTCCATTTCATGTCCAAGCATCTTAAATAATTATTTTCTTCTTCTACATATTTTTTCCCTACATGAACTGGGATGAACCAAACGACATTGACCCTTCATTATATATCCCCATTTATTTTTAGTATCTCAATATTACTTTTACCTTTAGAAACCCATACTATGTAGTCTACTCCTATAGAATCTTCAAGTTTGAAAAATAACATATCTCTAATTTATAGATCTTGAGTTGTATCAAATACAATTATTGATCTTCTACTGCTTGGATTAATATATGTATCTATAGATTTCACTCCAAAATAAAAGGTGATATTATGACCCATTTTGTGTAGATATCTATGTAGGGCTATGTCATGATGAGTTCTAGGCCAAAAATCCCTTGTACACTCAACTTCATAAGGGAACATGTCTTCTTTCATTATGTCATGGATGTTTTGGAAGTAATATGCTATAACCATCCACTGTTTATTTTTGGTCAAACCAAATTCATTGAATTTTTATATATACTTATTCAAGTTATATATAATTTCTTTTTCACTCTTTTTTATACTTATGAATATTTAAAAACAATTTAATCTTTAGACATTTCTCTACTTTTCAAATCTTTGAAATATATTTTTGTTAAATTACCTTCTAGAACATTTGGCTCACCATTTCATTTTGTTCCCCATAATGTAATTGAGGGCACCAATTTCTATCTCTTATAGTGTTTTTGCAATGCATAATGAGATAGCATTACTCCATGCATAGAATAAAGTATTGACCTTTTGTCAAGCCTACTATTCTATTTATTCCCTTCAGCTAATAATTATTAACATACTCTATTAAATTTGTTACCTCTTCAATCTATTATTGTGTGAAGTTTCGTGTAATTTCACTCATCCTATAAGTTTCCATCATCTCTACCACACTCCATAAATCTTTCCAATTTATACATTCAAACATGTTTCCAAGTGTGCTATCGATGTCCTTATGGGTATGTCCTATGGGTATAACTCTGAACTCAACATCAATGAAAACATCTTTTTAGACAATGAAAGATAAATATCACAACACATATCTATACAAAAAGACATGATTTTGTGAATTTGTAAATGTAACATTAGTTAAATATAAGATTAGACATTTTTTAAATATAATTATGGATGGAAGTACATGTTCATATTTTCCCCAAAATAGGTGTATATTTAAAGGTATATCATAGAAGGAATTTTCTTGAAGGCACTAATTGATTGTGTTTTTTCTCTATATTTCTTGCTTTCAAGGTAGCAGTTGTTAGACAAAAGTGCATCAGATAATGGATATTTTTAAGATCCAAGTTTAAATAAGAAATATACATAAGTATATGGAAACATTGTTTCCATATCCCTAAAGTACTTTTTAAATGAGGTGATAGTAAATTTAGACCCCCCAAGAACCTATGATTAAAAAAAATGCACATATCCACTGGCACCATGACCATGTGTTATAATACATGCCATTGACAACTCTAATATTCTATCAATATCTACTTTGATTTCTTTCACTATCCTTAGCACAAATGGTTTTCTACATTCCACCTTGTCATGAATGACACTAAAGGATTCCTTAGGGTATTTCTCTGATATTTGTTTGTGTGTAATACATTTGTCATACTAAAAGTATTTGATTTGAGTGCATCATGAATTCTTGATCGATACACTCTTCCTGATCTCTAGAGAGGGACCTAGAGAATTTCTATTGAGTCAATAAGATGTATGTTTTTCACCTATATAAATCATTATACGTGGAAATGGTGACAACATGAAACATAGTTTTCCACATGTTATTGAATTTTGGCTGGGATATTGGCTCATATTCCATATATTCTAGTTGTGCATTGATGTGGTGCTTCATAAATTCTTGAATGAAATATGTTGGAATATGTTGAATATTTTCTCATGATCTGTCCATATCTAATTTTCATGTTAGTCATGGAGAAACATCTATAAAATCAGCCACCAATTGGTCCAACAAATCTTTAGCTACCATTGTCTTCTTTTATGGATTTTGTCAAAATATGCCTACATAGAATGCATTTCATTCCACATTTTTGTGACAATTTTCAATGTCCAAAATCTACTTCTCTTTAATCCATATATTTTAAGCCAAGCTTGCAAATAAATCTATGTACCCTGAAAATCAATGTTAATTTTGTGTTTATTTTTCTTAAACAAATCGGTAGAAAAGAGCATCCAAGACATGTTGCCTCCTATCTATTATGGTGGAATCATGCAGCTTCATCTTTATAAATTTTAGAATCTCAAATGATAATCCAGACTAAAAACACTTTTTAGTGCATAATTTAGCCACATAGAGTGTTGTAATCTCACTCTCTATGCTTTCATCAAACTCCACTTATCTAAGTGAATTATTTGGATAACTTATTTTTTATCCAAAGTATTTTTAAGAATGAGCTAATTTTTTTGGATGCCTTTCTACTAGGAATTCCAGAGAAGGAGTGACTTCATTATCCTCTATGCCCTAAATATTTCCAATTTCTTTCTCCTTTGTTGTCATATATGGTTAATTGATTACTCTACAAGTATTAGTGTCCACTATTTTGTTTGAAGGCCATCTAACGATAGATGTTTTAATTTCCTCCATACTACAAGTCTCACAATGTTTTATAACATGCCTTATGTAAATTCCTTATTCATTTTATAACATTGGGATATGAATGCAACCAAAAATCTCCCCCAGTTGTGCAAATTCAACATAACCAAAAGATTTTTTTTAATAATTTGCAAGAGCTATACATTTGTGTAACAAATGTACCCTTTTCCCAGTAAAAGTTTTTCTTAGCCTTTGAAATGTGGTAGGAACATCGATATGCCAAAAAGATGAATCCAAGAAAGTTTTTTCTTATTGTAATGGTTGTATATGCATAATAATACATAAATTATTTTAACTTTATTCCATGTCATTGTCTATAGCAAACTTGTTTTTGTCATGTTGCATCATTCCTATTAGCCATATAGTAAAAATATCAACTACATCCCCTAAATTATCCACAAAATTTGTATGAAATGGAAGTGGTAGAGTTGGATCGAAAACTTTAGTCACATTAAATATTACACATCCAATAGGTATATATTCATTGTGGCATGTGGAAGTGAGATTTATGGGTTCCAAAGATTCAAAAAATGGACCTGCCGCTTTGTCTATTCTTCCTTCACCAATGACCTTACCATTATTTATGAGAGAAATATAGTCTCCACATTAGAAATCCATTGACGTATGATTTTTTAGCTTGACATTTACAAAATACATTAGAAGATTTGTTATTCATATTATTTATAAAATATTTCCAATTTATACTTGTGTGTAGTAGATAAAGCTATATTTATACTAGAACATACGCATAGAGATATGTTAAAACCTAATAATATTAAAAAGTTAATGTATAACATTTTTTTAAATGATAAAGTTTATGTCAATCCAATAAAATATAAGATTTTAATATCATATACTACATACTTCAATTCTTGCTTCATCCTACTTTGAAGGTACCTCCTAGGAGATACATTTCAAACATGCATCAGAGTAGAATAGAAACATAGAGAAAAATAACCAATTAAGTCAATATTCAACAATGTTATTAATTACAATAAAAAATGATATTAAGCAATGGGGTTTTTGAATGAAATTATGGAAGATTATTAGCTTCATATATTTTAGGATCTTGTATTTGATTTTAACATCTGTTGTGGACCCAAAAGTTTAATGTTATCTCTTTAAAGATACCTTTAAAACAAGCATATGGATACCATTTAAGATTTGAAGGTAGTATTAGATGTTAACTTGAAGGGCATTTAAATTTTTAATTGTATCTCTTAGGAAATACCATTTATACATGCATATGACAACCCTTCAAGGTTTAAAAGTAGTAATGTGTAATACCTTCAAGGCTACCCACAACATTATGTTTAAGGGTATGTGGCATCTAACCATGAACCATCAACATTTCAACACTCAAAAAATATTTGAAGTTCACTAGGTCAGCGAATCTCCATGATTATGCCAATGTCTTCATCTCATTTGCCCAGAGATTGATGGATGGAACTTCATGTACAAAATCTTAGGTATATGTAAGAAGCGCTATGGTTACATGTGTCTCACTCAAAACTACATCTAAAATTCTTTCTCAAAATGAGGCCCACTTCCCTAATCCAATGTCATGTCTTTTTTTTATATAATAATGTCTTTTTTCTTAAGGAGTACCATGATGACATGTGTCATCAGTAGAAGGGACTGAGACTTCAGGTTTGCTGTAGTGCTCACCTGCGTACTCAAGTTGTTCAGAGTTCATGATGAACCCAAGTATTGGATTCAAGTTTGTGGTTGTGTTCATTATTATCTCCAAAATAGGATACTTTTTGTTTGGGATTGAGCAGAGAGGTTACTCTTCAACTTCTAGATTTTTTGGTCCTTGGCTGAGGAATTTTGTTCCATCTATGATTACATCTATTGTTGCATTCTTGTAATGTCAAAAAGAATCTTATTGGTATGTATAATACAAATTATTTAATGAATTTAATAAGTTTTTTTATAAAATGTAAAATGTCATTATTTATAATTTTACAAATAAAGGAGATCAAGAAGTCATTTGGTAAAAAAATTCATCAAAATCGAATTAAGTCTGAGAAGATGGTGGTGACAAGGTAGGTATGGTAGATAGACTGCTAACGGTTGTGCAAGACCATTAATGACATGGCATTTATAAATATTAAATTATCATATTATAAAATATAAAACTCAAATTTTGAGGTGTATTTTCCAAACCCCAAAATATGAAGTTCCACTATAAAAAATAAAACAATAAAACATTATACATTCTAAAAAAATGGATTAAATTCTGAAAGAATCATTCATATTTCTCATTCTAAAATTAAGGAATTTTTTTTTCAAATTTCCCATTCCTTTTATCACTATTTTTGTTAGTGCCTAGTGGTATGATGCATTTAAATAGTCTGTTATAATGGCTTTCAAAAAATTAGTGAAAACAAGTGTGTGACCTCTCTAATTTTTATTTGGTTATTAAGTGTAAATGATACTATCTATGAGTATGGATGGTAAATATGTGTTAGTTGGGTTTGGATTCCATTTCATGTCCAATTAAATTAAATAATTATTTTATTTGACATATTTTTT
Organism: Torreya grandis; assembly: GCA_037957365.1. Taxonomy (NCBI): domain Eukaryota; kingdom Viridiplantae; phylum Streptophyta; class Pinopsida; order Cupressales; family Taxaceae; genus Torreya; species Torreya grandis. The sequence continues at coordinate 335,142 of JARHVA010004158.1, forward strand.
CCATACATGAACTGGGATGCAACAAACTACATTGACCCTTAGTTATATATCCCCATATATTTTTAGTATCTCAATATTACTTTTATCTTTAGCAACCCATACTATGTAGTCCACTCCTATAGAATCATCATTTTTGATGAATAACATATCTCTGATTTATAGATCTTCAGTTGCATCAAATATGATTATTGTTATTTTACTTCTTAGATGAATATATGTATCTGTAGATGCCACTCCAAAATCAAGGGTGATATTATGAACTATTTTGTTTAGATATCTATGCAGGGGTATGTCATGATGATTTCTAGGCCAAAAATCCCTTGTGCACTCAACTTCATAAGGGAACATGTCTTCTTTCATTATGTCATGGACATTTTATAATTAATATACCAAATCCTTCCACTTATTATTTTTGGTCAAACCAAATTCATTAAATTGTTGCATATACTTATTAAAGTTATACTTAGTTTCTTTTTCACTCATTTTTATACTTCCTTCTGAGTCTTTAGAAACAATTTAATCTTGAGACACTTCTCTACTTGTCAACTCTTTGAAATATGTTATTGATGGATTATCTTCTAGAACATTTGGCTCAGCATGTTATTTTGTTCCCCATAATGTAATTGAGGGCACCAATTTCTATCTCTTATAGAGTTTTTGCAATGCATAATGGGATGACCTTACTCCATGCATAGAAGAAAGTATTGACCTTTTCTCAAACCTACTATTCTATTTATTCCCTTCAGTGAGTAACTATTAACATACTATTTTAAATTTTATACCTCTTCAATCAAATATGGTGTGAATTTTCATGTATTTTCACTCATTCTATAAGTTTCCATCATCTCTACAACACTCCATAAATCTTTCCTATTTATACATTAAAACATGTTTCCAAGTGTGCTATCGATTTCCTCATGGGTATGTCCTATAAGTATAAATATGACCTCGACATCGAGGAAAACACCTTTGTAGACAAGGAGAGATAAATATCAGAACACATAACGATACAAAAAGACATGATTTTGTGAATTTTTAAATGTAACATTAGTTCCATATAAGGTTAGACATTTGTTAAATATAATTATGGATGGAAGTAAATATTATTATTGTCCCCAAAATAGGTTTTTAGTTAAAGGAATATCTTAGAAGGAAGTTTCTTGAAGGCACTAATTGATTTTGTTTTTTTTCTATATTTGTTACATTCAAGGTAGAAGTTATTAGACAAAAGTGCATCAGATAATGGATAATTTGAAGATCCAAGTTTAAATAAGAAATATCCATAAATATATGGAACTATTATTTCCATATCCCTAAAGCACTTTTTCAATGAGGTGATACTAAAGTTAGACCCTCCAAGAACCTATTGTTAAAAAACATGCCCATATCCACTTGCACCATGACCATGTTTTATAATCCATGTCATTGACAGTTCTAATATTCTATCAATAACTACTTTGATTTTTTTCACTATCCTCAGCAAAAATATTTTTTGACATTTTTCCTTGTCCTGAGTGACACTAAGGGTTTTATTAGGGTATTTCTCTTACATTCATTTATGTGTGTAAAACATTTGTCTTGATGAAAGTGTTTGATTTGAGCGCATCATGAATTCTTGATCGATACACTCTTCTTGATCTCTAGAGAGTGACCTAGAGAATTTTTATTCAATCAATAAGATGTATGTTTTTTACCTAGATAAATAATTAGATGTGGCAATGGTCACAACGTGAAAATTAGTTCTCCACATGTTATTGAATTTTGGATTGGATATTGAATCATTTTCCATATATTCTAGTTGTGCATTGATGTGGTGCCTCATAGATTCTTGAGTGAAATATGCTAGGAGATGTTGAATATTTTCTATATATATATATATATATATATATATATATATATATATATATATATATATATATATATATATATATATATATCTACTTGGCATGTTAGTCATGGATAAACATCTATAAAGTTAGCAACCAATTCGTCCAACAAATCTTTAGTTACCATTATCTTCTTTTATGGATTTTGTCAAAATATCCCTACATGGAATGCATTTCATTCCCCATTTTTGTGACAATTTTGAATTTTAAAAATTTACTTATCTTTAATCCATATATTTTAAGCCAAGCTTCCAAATGAATGTCTATACCCTAAAAATCAATGTTAGTGTTTTTTTTATTTTTCTTAAAGAAATCGGTAGAAACGACATCCAAGACATGTTGCCTCGTATCTATTATGGTGAAATCAAGAAACATCATCTTTATATATTTTATAATATCAAATTATAATCCTAACTAAAAACATTTTTTAGTGTAACATTTATCTGCATATGTTGTTGTAATGTCACTATCTATGCTTTCATCAAACTCCACTTGGCTGAGTGAATTATTTGGCTAACTTATTTTTTGTCTTGAGTATTTTTAGGAATGAGCTAATTTTTTTGGATGCCTTTGTGCTAGAATGTCATCCAAGGAGTGACTTCATTATCCACTACACCCCAAATATTTCCAATTTCGTTCTCCTTTATTGTCATATATGGTTAATTGATTACTCTACAAGTCTCAATGTCCAATATTTTGTTTGAAGGCCATCTAATGATAGATATTTTAATTACCTCTATACTATAAGTCTAACAATGTTGTATAACATGCCTTATGTAAATTCTGAATTCATTTTATAACATTGGGATATGATTGCAACCAAAAATCTCCCCTAGTTGTGCAAATTCAACATAACCAAAAAAAAAATCATCATTTACTGGAGTTGTACATTTGTGTAACAAATGTACCATTTTCCTAGTAAATGTTTCTTTTAGGCTTTGAAATGTGGTAGGATCATTCATATACCAAACAAACGAATCCAAGAAAGGGTCTTTTTATTGTAATGGTTGTATATAAATAACTAGACATAAATTATTTTAACTTTATTCCATGTGATTGTCTATAGAATACTTTTTTATGTCATGTTGCATCATTCTTGTTATACATATGGTAAATCTATCAATTACATCCCCTAAATTATCCACAAAATTTGTAAGAATTGGAAGCGATAGATTTTGATCAAAAGCTTTAGTCACATTAACTCTTACACATCCATTAGTTATTTCTTTAATATGGCATGTAGAAGTGAGATTTATGGGTTCTGGAGATTCAACATGTGGACCTGCCACTTTGTCTATTATTCCTTCACCAATGACCTTACCATTATTTATGATAAAAACATAGTCTCCACATTAGAAAGCCATTGACATATGACGTTTTAGCTGGACATGTACAAAATACATGATAAGAGTTGTTAATCACATTATTTATAAAATCTATTAAATTTATACCTATATGTAGTAGATAAAGCTATATTTATACTAGAACATAAACATAGATATATTTTAAAACCTAAAAATATTAAATTTTTTATGTATAACAGTTTTTTAATGACATAGTTTATGTCTATCTAATAAAATAAAATCTTTTAATATCATATACTGCATACTTCAATTCTTGCTTCATCCTACTTTGAAGGTATCTCCTAGTAGATAAATTTCAAACATGCATCAGAGTAGATTAACAACATAGAGAAAAATAACTAATTAAGTCAATATTCAATAATTTATTTTATTACAATATAGAATGATAATAAACAATGGAGTTTTGAATGTAATTATGGAAAATTATTAGCTTCTTATATTTTAGGATCTTGTATTTGATTTTAGCATCTGTTGTGGACCCAAAAGTTTGAAGGTATCACTTAGGTTATACCTTTAAAACAAGTTTATGGGTACCATTTAAGATTTGAAGGTATTATTAGGTGATACCTTGAAGGGAAATTAAATTTTTAATGGTATCTCTGAGGATATACCATTCATTCATGTGTATGATAACCCTTCTATGTTTAAAGGTAGTAGTGGGTAATATCTTCAAGGGTACCCACGACATTAAATTTAAGGGTATGTCGCATGTAACCGTGAACCCTTGACATTTCAACACTCAAAAAATATTTGAATTTTACCAATGAATGACTCTCTGTGATTATGCCAATGTCTTCATCTTATTTTCCTAGATACTGATAGATGGAACTTCATGTCTTCATCTCATTTTCACCAGGTGAGCATTCCCCCTAGTTGGTCCATACCCATAACTCATTATTGCATGTTCTTAAACATACCAAATAGATGCCAGGATTATTATTGATGGTAGTCATTTAGTTGTGTGCTTCTTCAACCCTTCATTTCTCAATATCATTTTTAGAATTCCCCCCAGGTAGAAAGCATTACACTCTACTTTGGCGAATGCCAGACATATGTTTAAAAGGAAAATAAGGTAATCTGAGAGGTCATCAATTATTGTTGCCTAGCTAAGAAGAAATAAAACATTTGTAGAATGTCCCATAATTTTAAATTGGTAGAGTTTGATAAAATACCCCAGTGTATTATTTTCATGGCGGCTAAGATATATGGGATGCTTACCATGTAAAATTTTGAACCATGGATGTTCCTGATTATGATGTGCATGTTGGGAGGGAATAAGAAGCTAAACTGGATGACCATACTTAGTGAAAATTTTCATATACAAATGATGCAATTTTAAGATGTAGTTATTTCTAAAAAAGCATCTATAGGTACTTTTTACATGTCTTCTTACTTGATTTACAACCTAGTGCACAATAAGACTTTCCAAGGGATCAATAGGAATGCTTAAATAATGAGAATATATGAAGTATATTGATAAATTACCCTAAATGGGTCAAATAAAAATCTCTAAAAAGTATGTAACTAATTCTTTAACCCCATGATGAGTGTCTTATATCCCTTGAGGAGCCTTAACAGGATGTCTGCAACAACTAAATAAGTAATTGAAAAGTATGGCACCACATATATACAATTAAGAGAATTCACATACATCAGGGTTAGTGGGTACTTAGGGTCTTTGAACAAGTTTACAAGGTATTTGGATGATAAGTTGGTATTGATGGAACTGATTTGATAAATATTTCCACCACATGAAATGATCTAGCCAAGAAGATAAATAATCCTTTCAAATTTCCTATGGTAATAGGGTTTTAATCATGTCCTTCAGTTTCCAAGGCAAAGGGGTTAGAGAAGGAGATGAGCCTATACACACTTGATAATATGCCACCTCGACCTAATTATAAAATCAAGTGGTTGATAAATATCATTACTAATATGGTATCACATTAATCACATTATGAGGATCTCTAGTCCAGTTGCACCACCGAGGAATATGTCTAGAAATGGGAATTCATGAGGTTGATAGTGCATGAAGCTATAAAATATAACATTGATCGCATCTCCAAAGACATGGCAGATGATAAATTTAAATTATCTTCATTTTACAACAAAAATAACATTAAATCCCAGCCCATTGATCAACCATAATTTAGTGTTTAAGAGGATGATTCTATCCCTATGAGATTGATGCAAATAATGAAGATGACCTTTAAATGGATTAAGGAGTATATGTTTGACCTTGGAACATATGATACTCCTACCCTTCAAGAGTTGAGGGAGGTTAAAGAGTTGAAGGCCTTGCACCTGACATATAGTGGTTAACTTACAACTCTACCATCAATAGCAATAGGTAAGGGAAAACACAAGCTTGGGGAATACTGAGTTTACTAAGCTAGTAGATGTGGAGAAGTTAATAGTGGAACAATCCAAAAGTTAGCCTTTTAAAAATTAACAAGATTGGTGGAAAATTGGGATAAGATTCTTATGAGAAAGGTCATGTTGGCTAGTGCCACCCCTATATCCATTTTTGGAAAGGGAAGCCAAACAATACTAACCATTCTAACAACCATTCCTATGGGTATCCCGGACACAGTCCCACATGCTCCACCTACACAACAAGTGGAATTTGATCCTCCCTCAATGATATACTCAAGACAGGAAGTGAGGACCAATAGGAAAAACCAAAATAAAAGAGAGTTAAGAAGGATCCACAATCTCTAAGTAGGTCATCAATAAATAAGGAGGTTGTATTCAAAGATGTACTATTCAAAAAGATCCATATGAAGAGAAGAGAGGACCAAGCCACACATGCCTAAAGAATAAGGGATATGAGTGAGGAGAAGGATTTATATGAAGGTAGATCTATTATTAAATTTATGAAGAAATAATGTACCTTCACTCCTCAAAATGCTATTGATCGAAGGACTCATAGGGAGAGGCCACAAACCCCAGTAAAGGTCTTGATAATGGGTTTTATAATAGAAGAAGGATCTTTAGTGGTAGAAAGTGAAGGTGATGAGGAAGGTTCCTTAACCTTAGATAATCCTTTGTCTTTTGAAAATGTTGTAAGTGTTGGAGCTAAGATGACTACCTAGGCTCAAGTCCCTCTTGATAAAGACGCAACTTCCCTAAATATAGAGCCATTTGTTCAAAATGTCATTTCTTAGTTTCCTAGTCAAAATAAGGCTCATGAAGTTGAGGACATTTAGAAAATTCATGGAGAAAAAGGGGGTGATTTAAAGCATGATGACCAAGTTTACACTGGTAATGTAGAAGTAGAGAAACAAAAATAAGAATAAGTAGATGTCAGAATGGTGTCAAATGTTCCTTCTTCTCCAAAAGTGTCAAGATCAACACCATAATAAAGGGTAAATATAGATGAAGGTGGGGAGAAAAAATGAAAAAGGGAACCCTTACCCATTCAAAATAAATTAAGGAATTTAATCCACCAAATATAAATGCTAAATAAGATATCTCAAGGAGTGTTAATCCCATTGAGGTACCTTGGGTTTCCTTCCTCTCATCATGATTCATGATCTGACTCATAATAAAGGTCATAAGGCTATGATTAGTGAAGAATTTCCTAAGTGTAACAAGGAAATTACCATAGCCTATTCTAACCTAGGGACTCAGTTGAATAAGAAAGTTGAAGTGGTTATAGGGCTTTCCAGCTAGCCCATGGAACATGTGACTTCTATTGATAAATTCATTATGTAGTCCCACTAGCTTGGGTCAGATTTTGAATTTTGGGAATAGATAGAGCCATCTTTGGAGAAGAAGCATGGAACCAAGAGAGATGAAAAAGAGAAATATAATGATGAATACATTGAATAGTTTGTATTAATCCCACAACCCAAGCTTATAGTGTTCCCTGTAGTTGTGTCATCATTTCCACCACCCTTTGTTATCTCAAGGCCATCAATAGTGTTTGTAACTTCAATGAGATTTCAATATAAGCCTCTTATCTAGGTTTTAAACCATGTAAAAGAGAAGGAAGATATTATTAGAAACGTAGGGGACATTGATGTAATGAATATTATTGAAAATCATAATGCCAAGCCCCTAAAGAAAGCTAAAACACATTCCTTAACCACCTATACTAACAAGAGAGAAAGGAATGTTGAGGTAGTTGTCCCTCCACCTAATGCATTGAATAAAGATGCTCCTCTATAAATTTACTCCATCTATAGTTATAATCTTAAGGATCCATCATGAAAGGAGCTAAAGCACAACTTACAAGTCTTGGACAACATGAAGAAACAAAGGATGGATAAATATAAAGCCACCATGGAAGAATTGAAGGTGGAAAACTAGGCTTTGATATAATACTTACAAAAGTTATTGAGTGAGACTCAGGTAGTAAATCCAACTACCATTAAGGCTCCAGACTTTCATTTTATCTCCATTGGATTGCTAGACCTTCGCTGAGTTGATGATTTTAAATCTAGAGGATGTGCCACCAAATAATGGCAAAAATATTTAAGCACCAGATCTAAAGAGATAATCCACTCAGCACTAGAATGCTTGGATGACATAGTGGATAGAAAGGGAGAATGTGAAGCCCAAATATTAATTTATGATGTAGATATAAAAATTTGGGAAAAGATCCAACCCAAGTTGGATGAAATATGTAATATGGGCATTTACACTTTAGTGATAGAGAAGATCATCCCCTCTAATGATCATAAAAGGCCTAGGTAATACTAGTTGGTCGTAAAGCATAATTTGATAATGCTTAAAGAGGGTGTCTTTGATTTGAAAGAAGAAGGGCATACTCTCAAGATTACTATCAAGGAAATAGACACTGCCCTTAGAGAAATGGTGAACCTTGGTGGTGTAGGTACTTGATGGAAGAGGCAATAAACATTGCCCTAAAAATAAGCATTGATTCACCACAAGGAACTTTTTATGACAATAAATTAAGGTAGTTGGTATTGCTTGAGAAATATTGCAACGAAATCAAAATATTAGTGGGGTGGAAATAGGTCATGCTCTAGAAGGTTTCCACTTGGATTGAAGAATATAGAATTAAATTCATATACCAAGCCAGCCCAGACCAAAAGGACATTACCTCCATGATCAAATAATATACCAAATACAAGAAAAACTTGGGAAGGGACTCAATTATCAACATCAATTCTAGAGTATGATTGTGTATTTCATTTCTTTCTAAGCTAGAAGCACTCCTCTTTCCTTTTCTTTCTTCTTATTCCTTTTCCCGATCTATTTTCTTCGTATTCCCCAATGAGAAATAATTTTACTTTTCCCATTAGTGGCATTTCCATTTCAAAGTTAGTTTGAATAATCATGTGTATAAGAAAGGGACGTTTTTGTTTGTTTTACAAAAAGACAAAGGTTATTTTATCCTTTGCATAATTATTCTCCACATGTATAACTGTAAATATTCTACTAGAGTAGAGTATCATGTTTGTCATCATCAGGAAAGCATGAGAATAAATCTAAGGAATCATATTTGTTACAACAGACTCCAGACGCTTGAAATATTTTTTTAGCTAGTGCATATTTAAGAATATACCAAGCTTAGATAAAATTGTATAAGTAGAGGGTTTTTCCTTTTACAAAGGTCAGCCAAATTTTGAGTTTGAAGCTATAGCTTAGAGAGTCCTCCTTGTGTGATTTTATGGTGCCAAATTAATTTGTATTGTAAAATCATTAGCAAGCTTTGAGAACATTAAAGATATTTCCCTTGTTACATAATTATTTTGCATAGTGTTTTGTTATATAATTTTCAAGACATATTATATTCATTTTTGATTCAATTGATAAATGAAATATTTAATGGTTTATCATTCCTTCTTTTTTTTGAAGTAAAATGTTCTATTTTACATGTTCAATAGATTGGTAATTTGATGTATTCTTATTTATGGTAGTCATTTAGGGTTTACAAACAGAATATAAAATCCTTTTTAATTCAAGATTTGGGAACATAACATTGATAACCTTTTTAAGGGTAGTCTTGGGATCATGAATTGAACTAGATGGAGTTCTTGAAGGGCAATTTTTAGTATTACTTATAAAATTTTGAGGGTCATTTATGCATGATTTTATTTTTACCGGTTTCTAAATTGAACAACATTTGTTAATGAAGATAGTATAGTTATTTTGTGAACTCCTCCATGCTCACTTACTATCGATCCAAATATTTATATATCATTAAAATAATCATGGTTTCACCCTATTTTAACTTATAGATAACATGTTTTTTACATATCATAAGTGTTATTTGCATTGCAGACACATAAGATCTTGTGTATTTAAAATGTACTTATAGTTTGTGCTTGAAATCTTAGTGCATACTTTTTTTCATTTGACCCCTATTGTCAAATAATTAATAAAAATAGAGATCACAATCATCTCATTATCTATCCTTAGTATCTTGTGTATGGCATAAAGCATTTATGCAACTTTTGTGATAACCCTCCATGGGTGAAGTGTTTAAGCTTGGTTATGTTTTGGTCATATTTCCCCTTTGTCCAAAGAATCTTCATAGATATTGAAGTGTAAAACCCCTCCATGTGATCAAGATACCCTAAAGGTCCTCTCATCTTGGTTGAAATAGAGCCAAAAGTAGCAAGGAATTAACCATACCCTTTGTAGGTGCCTCTTAGTCATTTTCTTCATTCAGTCTATTTCAGATGTTAAACCTTTCCTCAACTATGATGACTTATTAGTGGTTTCTCATCTTATTTTTCCATTATTTTAAAAATATGTAATATTAAATAATAGGGGTGTACAATTGGGAGCGAATCGAATTTTATTTCAAGATATCTCTTATGAGATACTTTAAACATACACATGATTGGAATTTTATTTCAAGGTATATCCTAGGAGATACTTCTAAGGGCCTTGGAATACCTTTCATTTTGATTGTAAAGGTCATTGTAAGGGACTTGATATAACCATAACATCTTTTTATTTGACAAGATCCATGATGTCAATGATTGGAATTATCTTTTGGGGTATCTCCTAGGAGATAAGTTGAACATGCACACTATTGGAATTTTCTTTCAAGATATCTCTTAGGAGATACTTGAACATGCACATGATTTAGAATTTTCTTTCTAAGGTATCTCCTAGGAGATACCTTGAAGGTCCTTGGAATACCTTCTATGTTGACTAAAAATTCCTTTGAAAAGGATTTGATATAATCTTGGTAGTTTTCTGTTTGAAAATAACCCTAATGTACATGATGTATCTCCTAGGAGATACCTTGAACATGCACATGATAGGAATTTTCTAGGAGATACCTTGGACATCCAAATGATTTTAATTTTATAATAGATTCCTCAAAGGGCCTTAGAATACCTTCCATGATCATTGTAAATTTATTTTCAAAGGATTTGATATAACCATTGCAACTTTTTATTTGGAAATAACCTTGATAGAGACTATTGGAATTTTCTTTCTACATATCTCTTAGGCAATACCTTGAACATGCGCATGACTAGATTTTTATTTCATGGTATCTCCTAAGAGATGCCTCTAAGGGCCTTCAAATACCATTCATGTTTATTGAAAAGGTCCTTGAAAGTTATTTTATATAACCATAACACCTTTTTATTTGATAAGAACCATGATGCAAACAATTAGAATTCTATTTAGAGGTATCTCCTAGGAGATACCTTGAACATGCACACTATTGGGATTTTATTTCAAGATGTCTCTTAAGAGATACCTCGAATATGCACATGATTTGGAATTTTATTTCAAGGTAGATCATACGAGATCCATCAAAGGATCTAAATAGCACATATCTTGAATTATGTAATGGTTCATGCTTCGTCACTAGAGGATGATCCAATGGCGTGAAGGCCTTGACAAAGATACAACATTAGCTTTCATCCAAAAATTATTGATTCATTATGAATATCTAATCAAATATAGTGAGGAATTGTTGAAAAATAAAAGGACTATAGAAGGCTTAAATAATATACAAGTGGTACCCTCACATTCAAGGATTAAAAGCAATGGACCATCCTGACAGAAATAACCAATCATGAGCAAGCTCTCAAATAAAAATCCTATGGCCATTGATTTGTCATAGACTTTGATAAAATATAAAGAATTAATTCTAAGACCATTAGAATCCCTAAATAATTTCCAACCTGTACCCTTGAATTCATTCATGAAGATTTAATGAGCTTAAAAATAAAACTCATGCAACCGTTTGATTATGAAGATACTAATTTAATGTTAGGGTATCCCTATAGATCAACAACATATAATTAATCATGAGAGGATTATCTAATGGTAGGGGGAACCAAATAATTTTAAATGGATCCTTAATACCCCCCAAGCTCAATGCGTGGAGAAATTCCATTTGAAGGGGAACTAATAAATGATGGGACAGTTCATTCTTTATCATTGAAGGATGATCTAATGATGTAAAGGTGCCCATGAATTTTGAAGAAATGATTGGAGGGACATAAAAATTATATGTATCACAACCATAGGGCTTGGAACAACAAAATATAATCTTAGGTAAAGACCCCAATTATAATTAATGACTCATTCTAATATAGGATTTTGATCTAATGGTGAAAAATAAATGAAGGTATTTTGAATATCAACAAATAGTGCTCAAAGGCATTTATGAAATATGTCATGAGGGTTTAGACCAATTCCACATAGGTACCATATAAGTATAAAAGGTAAAAATAAAATATCTTGTGGACTCAAAAATGTAAAAGTATAAAGGCAAAGGTAAAAATCAAATCGAAGGCATGTATTAAGTCAAGACCTAGATATTATCTGCCATTAAATCTCAAAACCATAAACCTTGCATAAAATTGATCTGACCAAATTTATTTTGTTACAATTTTATCTACAAATAACCTAATTGTGTTCTTAATCATGAAGGAGATTTTATAAATGTCATCAACAATCAAGTTATTAGTCAACTTAGGAAAAAATCATGATGGTAAGTAGGTAATAGTTAAAAGAAGAGACCAAGCTCTATTTATCTATGAACAGTGAAGTATAGATCTTTAAAGACACTTAATTGGACCTAGCAGTATTGAACATCGAGGGCATTAGGAATTGGTTAGAACTCTTCTACATGATGAATGAGTTATGACCCATATCCAAGGAGGAGTAAAGGATCACCATCATGAATAGGAGGTACTCCAATCTAGTTGCATTCCTAATGATTGGCATCTATCATGCCGTAATTGAACTAGAGGTACTACATTGTACTGACATCCTTTCCCAAATTTTTATTTATTATAATAGTGACAATGAGTGGATCATTAGGGAAGGAAGTTTAGAAGGGAATGGACCAATAACCATGACTTGGACCTTGTCCTAAGAGCTTAGCTCACCTAAGGACCCCATGTTTTTAAAACCCTTGATGGTAAAATCCTTATGGTTCAATTTATAGAGGTCATTATGATAATAGTGACCCTATTGAACCGAGACTTTGGAGTCTCTTTAACCACCTAGGGAAATAAAAATTAGGTCCCCTATATACACTTCATCATTGAAGAGAATCTTACCCTTCCAATTAGAGATATAATTAGCATTTTCCTAGCCAAGCAATTCAATGTCATTAAGAGGAACTCCTATAAGCATTTCTTCATGATGTCATACATACTTGATAAGCTATTAGGAAATGGTCCCTACAAGGTAGGATAACCATCTCACACTACTATTCTAAGCTACACAACTTCAAGTATAAGAATCATATGTAGTATATTTGTGATTGCATATATCTAGCTTTAGTATAAGCTATTATAGGTGTTCCCATGCCTAGGGTCCACCCCCTCATCAAGAGGTATGTTGAAATGATTAGGTATGTTAGAATTATCCTGATTACATAGATATAAGGATAGAGGGGATCATGTCCCAAATAAAATTATAGAGCAAGAGATTGTCTCTTAGCTCATTTGAGGAATTGATAAAGTGTCCTAGGAAAAGTGGTAGGGTCTGCTCTACCCCTTCCCAATGAATATTTGGAAAACATTGACTAATAAATGGAAAAAAGTATAACTCATGTCCATACATAAGGATTCATTTGGTTTTCAACTAGATGAACTCCAAATGTGGGATCCTAAAAATAAATTGGTTGATCATTTAAAAGATAAAAAGCTCCCAAATATTGACTATGTGCATCAGCTTAGGGTTCATGATACCATTTAAATTGAATCCAAGAACTTTAAGGAGGTGCTAACTAGGATCCAAGACCATAATATCAAACTATAACGTAGATTGACTAGAGACAATAAGCCATCTAGGGAAATATGTTAGATGCATCCATTATAATATCACCTATTTTCTAGTTCATCTAAAATAACTCATGAGAAAACTATGGAGAATAAATTTGAGCCACAACCCTAGAAATAAGGTGTTATGCAAGTTCAGGATGAACAAGATAAAAGAAAGGAGAAAGTTGGAGGGGTAGATCCAGAAGAGAGACCTGGAAAGGGGCTATCACCTTAAACACTCCCACAAAGGCCACCTTTCATAGTTTATTACATTGACATGATTTCCTTGAGCCCTCAAGAAACAATATATGGTGCCCTCAAGGAGCTTGTGAATGCTTATGGTTTAGATAAGGAGGAAAAGCCCTCTAAGGATACAGGAAAGGATTTTGTCCCTATGGCACCACAAGAAAAGAGGAAGACATAATTAACATTGGTCCTTGTGTAGCCAAAAAAGAGGCCTTGCTTGACCTTCACTCATCCCACTAGTGAATTAAATCTCTTTAGTTATGAATTTCCAATCCATGGACAAATGATTCCTGATTGGTTTATCTATGGGAAATTATAAAAGATTCCATCTCTTGAGCCTTAAAAAGATTTTTTCACCCTAGAATTCATGAATATATGTAGCCTTAGATGAAGGACATTACGAAGGAACATGACGAGAGAATAATTATAGTCACCCAAGGCCTAGAAGTGAAAAGGATGGATGCTCTGGGAGCATCAAGCAATACATGTATAGATATCCTAGAGACTCTTGAATTCAAGGAGCCTATAAAAATAGTGCACTTCAATCCTAAGATAACAGGCTTAGAAAATATTACAACTAGGATAACCATGGTTTAGACAAAAAATCATCTTTCAAAAAGTGTAACCTTTTGTAAGGTTGACCCTATTAAAAGATAATAACATGGTGGGGCTACAATACATGAGGAGGATGTTGAGAGCTTAATAGAAGTATAGTCACAAAAGGCTAGGGATGGAGTTTAGGGTTTAAAATAAAATATCTATAATTTAGAGAGGGAAAATGAGAATTTGAAAATCTAGGGTATTTTATCAGTCCTAGAGGCCATGATCAAGTTGTTTAGTGAATAATTTTATGACATGTTCAAGGAAATTAAGTCAATGAAACTAAGGTAGAATGCATTAGAGGAACATAGTTCATTATCTAAAGACCTAATCACCCAATGGTAGGCCTTGAAGGACAAGATTACTCATCTCCTCAACATTCAGGCAAGGAAGTATATCCCAAACCTTAGAACCATAAGTATAGGACACTTAATCACAATCTTGGGGATTGTTATTGATAAGGTTAAAATCTTGAGTGAGTAGCACACCAAGGTAGAGGAGCTCCTAGAAGATGACAAGAAGCTCATCAACAGAATTGAACAACTTTTTGGGACCATGCTTGCCAATCCTACACAACCCACTACCCTTGGTATCATCAATGACAAGACTTTTGGGCATATATCCACTATGATGACTTAAGATATCTAAGGGAAAAGTAAAAGTCAATCTAGGAAGGATAATAACAAAGTATTTAATATGATATTTAATGTAGGTGAGAGGATCAATGAAGATAGGAGCATTAAGGAGGCTTTGGCCACAAGTAACAAGGATTTTAATGATCTATTAGACCATGAGGAGTGCATCACGAAGTCTATTGTGGACCTCAATCTAGTTGATGAACAAAATGAAAAGGCTATGATCATCATCCAAAAATAAATAGGGGACCCACCAACAAGTTAAAGTAATATTCTATTTTGATATAAATTTTTTAACATATTGTAATACAATATTCTAAGTAAAGGTGCATGTTAGTTTTTTATTATAGTTTCCTCTAGGTCATCATAATTTTAAAAAACATGTGTATTATAGAACTTATAAATATAGTTGTATTTATCTTTGCATACCTATATTTTGTAACTGATCAGTATACTACCTAGCTCTTGTATAAATGCATGCATTACTATTTTATAAAAATGGGGATTTTGAGCCATTTTTGTACACTTAAATCAATTAATACAATCAAGAAAGCCTACAAGGATTTTCTATTTTGATGTGTTAATTACTAAGATAGTTAGTCTCTCAATTGATTTTTTATGTCTTGAATACAAATAGTTTCCTCAAATACTAGGTTGTATCATTATTTATAGGATTGCTAACTTGTGCTATGCTAGGTTAGTTGAAAGGATATTGAATTTAATTCATTGTATTTTCTCTGTATCAAGGATGTACATTAGCTATTTAAAATGTGATATATAAATTTTAAAGTGGATTTATTTCTTACTTGTATCTTCATCTCATCTTCAGAATTCTACTAGCATGTAGTGAAATGTGAGAATAAGATACTTTACATTATATACTATTTAAATATATGCTCAATTTTCTTGAAATTTTATCATAATGTTCATGATTAAGAATAGTAATCACTTATTTATTTCCTTCTTTATCCTTCCTTTTGCTCCTTTCTTTAAAAAATTCATCTTAGCTTAAATACATCATCCATAACCAGTTAGTCTAGTCTATAATTTAAATCTAGGGCAATTCACCAAGTATCAACATGGGCTCCGAAAGTAATGAACCGAGGTGGCTCCCAACCATCAAATCTTACAAATATTGTGGAACAATTCATCTTGCTCTGCTATTATTTCACCGTAGGCAAAAAAATTTCTTAAACCTGCTACTCATGCCCTAAATTTCTTAAATTCTAAAATGAGATGTGTTCTTTGAACATTAAGAGAACCTGTGGTTCATTTAGAAGCATCAATAAGGCCCACCCAGTGGCTAATATTCCTTTTTGTAAAGAACATTATTATATCTAGAATAAGAATATTATTTTTTACGGCATATGCTAGTCTATTAGCATATCACCCCTAGGTCAGTCTAAATGTGAAGAATAAGTGTATTCTATAACTTGTAAGGACAATTGTCCTCATATTTGGTACATGTCTACATTTTAATTGACCAATATGTTACCCAACCTTTCTATAAAGGCATGTATTACCACTTATAAAATAGATATATTTTTGAGAAAATTGTGTACTCTTGAATCACTTAATATAATCAAGGAATTCTATAAAGATTGTCCACATTTGATATGCCAATTGATAAATAAATTTTCTCTCAATTTACAATTTTATGTCTTGAATTTGAATGGTTTCTTTGAATTTTGGGTTCCATGTCTTGAAGGAAGGACATTTGAATTGCATGGTTTATTATATAAATCTATGCAATTACTTAGTTTTCACTAGATGATAAGGATGATAAAAAAAAGGTGCAAAAAAATTATCATACGACTATTTTCCATAGATTTTAAACCAAACAAGAAGTCTACCACATTGAATTACCACTTGTGGAGTCTACACAATTTTGTCTTACACACCCACTTGACTCCTTTGACATATTTTCATTTTGAAATGGGATTTACAATAGGGCTCAATGTGACCTAGGCCAACCTAGAGCCTCCCTAAGCTTGACACCCATTCTTAAAAAATATACTATTTTTTTCTTAAAATTTGATTGAAGTATATACAGGTAGAGAATTTGGAATAATATTTACTCTATTGTTTTATAAAATTTTAGTGTTAAAATTTGAAAACCATGTTTGCTTAAACAATAGACAATTACACACTCCTTTAGCAGAAGGCTTGATATGATCTTGATTGTTCAATATATGCAGAAATACCCTTAAGGTACGGAAACACCACATAATACTCCTTTAGGAAGGAATAACTCAACAATGTCTCTTCAAGGGTATAACCTCCAATATCCTCTTACAATAGAAGACTCAATGCTTACTTGATATATTTACCATGATATTAATCTCCTATATATATACATCTATCTAACCCATGGATGCGTAACTTCTTAATCCAATGTAGGCTGACCATGACCCAATGTACTACTTCCACAAGTTACTCTATTATCCTAATATATTGTACCCATATAACTAACTAAGGGGATGTGTGCCACATGTCAACATCTCCGTCAACCCATATATCATATCCCTAGGTACATAACATTACTTACCTCCTTGACATGTTTCATCCCCAAAACATAGGAAGAAACCAAATAATGAGTGTGCTTCAAATCATTGCACACTTGTCTCCAATCTCGATCATCTAACCATCCATATGTGATCTTCGCAGGTGCTATCACTCCAAGATTGTGTCCAAAATCCATTGTGCTCCTCTAATTTCTTTCATGATCATAATTAGATTGCTTTAGTGTCTAAGCATAATTATTCCTCTTTTTATTCCATGTACCATATTCCATTGCACTTCTCTAATTCCAACCATGACCATAGTAGGTATTCTTCCATGCATAGTCATAGTGATTTCCCCATTCATTCCATATGCCATAATATTTTTTCTTTGGATTTCATACATATCCATAATGATTGGAAATTTTATTTCCTGTATAGACAAAATGATTGTTGTTATGACACTTCCTCACCTGGTTTCATGATTGTTTCCTCTCATGATGATGTGGGTGTCTATATACCTCAACCTTTTCTAATACTTTGACATTATCTATCTTTACTTCTACCTCTTCTAGTTTTTCCTTATTTGTCTCTTGAGTAGATGAAGTGTTCATTTACAGTGTGTCTGTATCTATATCATCTAAATATTTATCATGATCTTCATCACTTGTTTTAATCTCATCCTCATGATCTACCTAGATTGTTATTGGTGCCTTTTCACTATGATATCTTGTAAAGTGATCTTCTATTTCTTATACCAAAACTTCATGAACTTTTTTTGAACATTAATATTCATTGTTCCCAAAGTCTCTAACCATGGATATCCAAGAACTATATCCATATCATCCATATCCAAAGCATAAAAATCTGAATGTAAAACATATTTTTACATAATAATCTTCAAATCTTGAAACAGTGAAATATTATTACCATCTACTTGAACCTCCTTGATATTATTTTCTTAAACATGTAGATGCTTGGCTAAATTCATGTTAATGAAGTTATACTTGCTAGTAGGGTTTATGGACATAACCACCTTCTTCTTTTGAATGCATCCATGAAATTGAAAAATTGACTTAGATTTCTTTGGATCCAAATTATTTGAACCCTTATCATCCAATTCTTCTTCTTCTTCTTCTTCTTCTTCTTCTTCTTCTTCTTCTTCTTCTACTACTACTACTACTACTACTACTACTACTACTACTACTACTACTACTACTACTACTACTACTACTACTACTACTACTACTACTACTACTACTTCTTTTTGTTCTTCTTGTTTTATATCCCATCTATCGAAAAATATTTGTTCCATTTCTTTCCATGAAGAAAACCTTTCTGTACAGCTCAACTAATCAAACCAATGTAGTGCAGGCCCAGACAAAAAAGGAAGTAATAATCTTTGCCCAAAAGTTTTTGTAAAATGATTCTCCAAAAGGAGCCACCATTCTTTATCATCAATATCATCTTCCCCTGAAAATGTTTGCATCTCCATGATCCACAAAAAAAAAATTAAGGTTCATGAAACCCTAAAATGTCAAAATTGATCCATAAAATCACAATGAATCACTTTAAACAACTCAATTTTTTTTGAAATTTTGATTGTTCTTCTCTTATATCTACTTACATCTCCAGTAAAAATTTTGAATAAAAATTCCCTATATTTTGGACGATATAGTGAAATTATTATAAAACCTAAAATGTTGATAACTCCCTCAAAACTATTATAAAATCTATTTTGTTACTGTGACTTATGTGAAATATTATCCATATCCAGTAAATTTTTTTTTAAAATATTCTCAACCAATAAAAATTTATTGACAATTCAAAAAAAAATGAGGGTTTCACTCCACAAATTGCCCAAATCAAAGCTCTGATACAACTTGATATGACCTTGCTATCTAATATATGTAGAAATACCCTTAAGGTAGGGAAACACCATATAATACTCCTTTAAGAAAGAATAACTCCATAATGTCTCTTCAAGGGAACAACCTCCAATATCCTCTTACAATAGAAGACTCAACGCTTACTTGATATATATACCATGATATTCATCTCCTATATATATACATCTATCTAACCCATGGATGGGTAACCTCCTAATCCAATATAGGCTGACCATTACCCAATGTACTACTTCCACAAGTTACTCTATTATCCTAATATATTGTACCCATATAACTAACTAAGGGGATGTGTGACACATTTTGGCATCTCCATCATCCCATATATCATATCCATAGGTACATAACAAGGATCTCTAACATCACAGTTAGGAGTGCTCCAGTAGGGCAAAAAATATTTAAATAATCAAGGTAGACTATTCAATTCATAACTATTTCATAACATATTAAGGTGATAAAAAATGAATAAAAGGGTCAAGGAAAAAATATAAATCACA
>JARHVA010004158.1:360000-387500 GCA_037957365.1 Torreya grandis
AAAATTTGAAGTGGACATATATGTTCAAAATATACATTCTACTCCAATGTGTATGCCTAACTTTATACCACCACCACTTATTTCTCCTAATAATTAATAATGTTACATGTTCAAAAAACATGGATGAAACTCCACATATTATGTTAGATCCTAATAATTATTTCTAAATCATTACCATATATTTCAAAGTTCCATAATGATAATTTTACTTCTATTTCCATATTTGAACTTCTATAATTTTCATTGTACTATAGTCTTGTAGTGGATTATTGAACATTTTCTAATTCTAGTGATCACCTAGATCCGATCCAAAAATCCATGGTAGGAGACCCACAAGTGTAATTTAGATAAGCACACAAAATCCTTTCCCAAGATGTCTTTGAGTTACTAGGTATGATTTTGTGTCATTTATTTTAACTAAGATTTTGGGTTGAATTCTTCTCCAAATATTAATTTGTAAGTTCAATAAAGATGAGTCACCCTCATAGGTATTTTAATTGGTAAATTAAATTATCTCAAAGGTATAATTCTAGAGGGGAGGGGCTAAATATTAAGTAGTCAAATCCTTAAATTTAGAAAAGAAAATTATGTTACATCAAGTTCAAAAAATGTGGGTGAAACTCTACTTATTATGAAAGAGCCTATTTTTCCTAAATCATTAGCACAATCTCTATGTAAAAATTACAACTCCCTTATATTTGATCAATGGGTATCTGTATTTCTTGGATATTGAGCACAATTGTGGGTGATCAGTTTTTATCTTGGTGATTTCAATAGAGAAATTTTTTTTGTTAAAATCGAGTTAAAAAATTAGAAACAACCAAGAAGAATGTTGGGTTTAGAAATACGATAAGAATTTGAAGTGGACATATATGTTCAAAATAAAAATTCTATTCTAATGTGTATGCCTACCATTATACCACCACCACTTGTTTCTACTAACAATTAATAATGTTACATCTTCAAAAATTATAGATGAAACTCCACTTATTATGAAAGAGCCTAATAAGTATTTCTAAATCGTTACCATCTATTTCAAAGTTCAATAATGATAATTTTACTTCTATTTCCATATTTTAACTTCTACAATTTTCATTGTACTATGGTCTTATAGTGGATTATTGAACATTTGCTAACTTTGATGATCCCCTGAATGTGATCCAGAAACCCATGGTAAGACACCCATCATGTTTAATTTAGATAATCACACAAAATACTTTCCCAAGAGGTCTTTGAATTACTAGATATTATTTTTTGTCACTTATTTTAATTACCATTTTGGGGTTGAATTCATCTACAATTATTAGTTTTTAAGTTAAAAAAAAGTGACTCGCCCTCATAGGTATTTGAATTAGTGAATTAAATTATCTCATATGTATAATTTTTTTTCCGGGAGGAGGGGGGGGGGGGGGGGGGGGCGGGGAGGGGAAGAGATAAATACTAAGGATTCAAATCCATAAATTTAGACAACTTGATTCTATTACATCAAGTTCAAAAAATGTGGATGAAACTAAACTTATTATTCAAGAGCCTATTTTTTCTAAATCATTAGCACAATCTTTATGTCAAAAATGAAACTCCCTTAGTTCTGAATAGGGGGCATCTTTATTCATTGGATAAGGAGCATAGTTATGGGTGATTGGGTTTTATATTAATTATTGCAATAGAGAAATTGATTTTGTTACAATGGCGTTAAAAAAATAAAAGTGACCAAGAAGAATTTGGGTTTAGAAATATGATAAATATTTGAAGTTGACATTTATGTTCAAAACACACCATCTATTCCAATGTGTATTCCTACCATTATACGACCACCACTTATATATCGTCACAATTAATAATGTTACATCTTCAAAAAATATGGATGAAACTCCACTTATTATGCAAGAGCCTAATAATTACTTATTAATCATTATTCTAAAATTATATGATGATAATTTTACTTCTATTTTCATATCTGAACTTATATTATGTTCATTGTAATATGGTCTTGTAATGGATTATTGAACATTTTCTAATTGAATCTAGTGATCCCCTGAATGTGATTCAAAAACCCATGGTAGGAGACCCATCAAGTTTAATTTGTTGTGACATGTCTATTGCTATTTTATTGCAATGAAATTCTCTAAATTATACAAATCTAAATTTAGATATATATATATATATATATATATATATATAAGTGGATTCAAAGTGTGTGTGTGTGTGTGTGTGTGTGTGTGTGTGTGTGTGTGTGTGTGTGTATAGTAAGTTTTTTGAGGTAGACTTATTAATATACCCTCACATAACCATAATTTAGATAAGCACACAAAATCCTTTCCGAAGAGGTCTGTGAGTTACTATGTTTGATATTATGTCACTTATTTTAATTACCATCATGGGGTCGAATTCTTCTCTAAATATTATTTTGTAAGTTAAATAAAGGTGACTCAACCTTAGAGGTATTTGAATTGGTTGATTAAATTATCTTAAATGTATAATTCCTAGGGGTGGGGGATAAAAATTAAGAAGTCAAATCCATATTTAAGACAATTTGCTTATGTTACATCTTAAAAAAATGAGGATGAAACTCCACTTATTAGGCCAGATCCTATTATTTATAAATAATTATCACTATCTATATATCAAAATTACAACTCTTTTACTTTTGAACCCAATATTATGCTTCAAAGTTGAAGTACTTAATGTGTTGTTCGTCAAAATGTTTAACCCTACTCTATATTGAGATATCACATGACTTGTTGTCATGAATGAAAATTTAATATTTATATATTGGCATGGTGTAGAATTTATATGCCCTCACATAACCATAATTTAGATAACCTCACAAAACCCCTTACCAAGTATAGGTTTTGATTTACTATATACGATTTTGCATCATTCATTTTAATTACCATTTTGCTATCAAATTTGTCTCTAAATATTAATAGTTTATTAATTCAAGAAAGGTGACTTGCTCTCATAGGTATTTGAATTAATAAATTAAATTATTTCAATTGTGTTATATGGGGGATAAAAATTAAGGAGTCAAATCCCTATTACAAAATTTAATCATGTAATTTAATGAATAAATATGAATATTTTTTTTTAATTAGAATAGTTATAATAAAAATTAATAATTTGTAAATATTAATTTTGTATTAAAAAATTTATCTAAGTTTATTATTTATTTTTATTTATGTATAAATCATTAAATATTTGTATTAAATAATGTACATAATTGTTTATATATATATATATATATATATATATATATATATATATATATATATATATATATATAATTGTTTAAATATTTATTTATATATATATATTTAAATAATTTTCTCTACATGCTTCAAAATTAGGGTTAATTTTATCTTTTTATCTTTCCATTATTATCTCTCTGTTCTTATCTCTTCCATTTGAAGGCTGAAAAACATTATTATACTGACAAATAGGTTAATTGTGGTGTTAGTGGTGGAAGCATTGACCCCAATTTTCACTATGATTTATGTTGTGGTGTTATTGGTGGAAGTTTTTACCCTATTATTCATTGTCATTTATGTAGGTGATTCTTGTCAGGTATTTATTCTATGTAATATATCATTTTACTATGTCTAAAATGTGTTATTTGTTTGGCTTGACATGAACCTTTTATTCATGTTTACTGCTTTAAATGATTAGATCGCTAAGATTCAGATAGACCATGATTTTTGTTATGAGATGGCTGTGATAATGAAAAGGTGGATATTAGGATTATTTAGTAATTACTTATATTAAATAGGGCCAGATTGTGAATGTGAGGGGAAATAATATTTTTTATTAAATGTAAGTAAATAATCATAGTAAAAAAGTGTCATGATGTTAGAGGGTTTCAATGATTCCACCATCTCTATCCCATCACATAATTTATCTATTGGCTCTATTTGAATACTATAATTTTTTTATGTTTTAGACTGAGTCAAAAATTATTTTTTTGGAATGTTCTAGGTTATTATGATTTGAGTTGAATTGTTTCTATTTTAGATTGAGTTGAAAAATCATTTTTTGGGGTGGCAAAATTTTCCCTCATGCCGTGTCATAAAATTTAATAAGTGAATGATTGAATAACACCTAGCATTATTATTTGGGGTGGTGAAATTTTCCCTCATGCATTGATATTCTTGGGTAGAGGGGTCCCATGCATCATTTTATATTAAAATATTGCCTTTAAAATATCTACAACTATTATATAAGAGAAGCTATTGTTTAGGGAAATGTTTTTGAGGGTTGGGAAGTAGTAGGGGGATAATGATTTGTATGGCAAATCCTTTTTTTTGGGTTTCCAGCTATCATTTGCATCCAATAAATTTTTTATTTTCTTCAAAAATATGTTTTGTAGTAAAATCCTCCTAATTTCTCTCAGCAGCATGTATTACACATAATTTTTGTATTATTTTGAGTACATCTAGATATCTTTAGATCATCTAGTACAGGTCTTCTAATCACCCTATACATATCTTGTAAGCATTCTTAGACTTATACATAACATCTTATGTATGTCTTTGGATCACACCCAAAGTATGTTCATATAAATTTTTGGAGCATCTTTGGAGTCTCGTCTAAGAATTGAATCATCAAAGCTTGCTTACTAAATCCTCCAAATTATAGTTGAAAGAGTTGCAAAAACTATGTGTAGCCTTTCCAAACTAACCCCTTATTAGGATTTTTTGTTGTACTCAAAATTAACCTATCCTTTAGGATGTGTTCCTGTACTCAAAATTAGCCCATCCATGAGATGTGTTGGTGTAATAAAAATTATGCTATTATCCAATTAAGACACAATAAAGGTAAAAAATTAGAAATAAATTAAATACAAACAATGAACAAATTACATTCATATCCTACTCAGATCAAACTTTAACTATTAAAATCAATACAATATATAACAAATTTCAACACATTAAGGATATTTTATATAACTATGATGAACTATATGAAATGCTCATCATTTCTCCCCAAAACTTTACCTTTTTCAAGTCCTCTCCTAAATAAGTTGGATGACTGATCCTTAATCAAAATTTTTTGATTCAAACCTTTGACTCAGATGATAAATTTGAAAATGAAGATCCCAGTCACAGTGGCCCCTTGGTAAGAGTCCAAGATCTGCAAGAACTACATACACCCTAGCTTCAAATTCAAATTTTGCTCAAGAATTCCAACACTACCATGGAGATAGAAGACACAAAATGATAGGAGGCCTAAATCTCATACCAATCTATAAATCTAAAGATCTTTACTTTAAGCAATGAGTGATTATCTAAAAAATTGATTTGACTCTTCTTAGATGTTATTTAATATTGTTGGGGCTAAGGACTTCCCTGTGATTCAACTCAATAGGTGATGTATCCCAAATGGTAAGACTTGCATTGAAACCATTGGCATAATGGTGGTTTAGAAAATATCTAAAAGTAACAATATTAGATCTCAATAGCTCATGATACTTGTTCTTCATATACATATGATACAGTGGTTGAAAAGAAGAAATAAGTTTGTTTTCTTCTAAAAATTATTATCTAATATATAAATCAGTGGTGCTTTGTAATTCCATAAATCTATTATTGGCTTATTTTCATGTAATTTAGTTCCTTCAAGTGGAGAGAAAGACATGCAATTGTGTCTTTCCAACAACTAAATTTATTAGAAAACCAGATTTATATCCTAACAAAAAATTGAAAGTATAGAACTCAGAAATAGCATCGTACCTTTCTTTAGTATTATTTAGAAAAATGTCCATAAATACATGATCATCTTCAATGATATGTTAAAAACCAAGGGAAATTAACTTAATCTACCATTTACAAAATTACTTATGTAAGAAAAGAACATAAACTAATGAAAGTTACATGCATGATATTAGTTTCTCAAAAATAGCACAAATGTGTTGGATATAATCCTATGCTTTCTATAATTTTAGTTAGGATTCTTCCAATTGCTTTCAATATTCCTCTTTATGTTTGGCATTTTCATCCTTCAATTTTTTAATTTTCTTCTATGTGATATGTGAGGTAGATATTATTTCATGTAATGGAATAGGGAAAGAGGGAAAAACTCTTCTTGGACCCTTTATCTGAACTATAATCTCTCATTTTTATCTTTTCATGGCTTGAATAAAGGCTTGTAACTAAAAATTATGAGTGGTGAGATCTGTTGTTCTATTAGTATGTTAGGCAATAATTATATTTCTATCATAAATACTTTTTCTAAATTATTAATTATATTATGCTTATCAGCATTGGCATTTTAAATATTGGTAATCTTAGTCTCCTTGATAGCAAGATAATTCAACAAATCAATAATCTGAGTGTCCTTGATAGCAAGAGAATTCTAAAAATTACTCAATTCTTGGGTTTGTGAAAACATTACATTATGGACCACAATATTTTCAGCTTGTATTCCTTGAAGAATTATTTCTTAGTCACTAACTCTAGTAATAGATTACTCCCACGTTTGTTTCAAATTATAAACCATCAAGTCCTTACCTTTCAAAGTTGAACAAGGAACATATAACTCTATATGTTGTACTCTAATTTTTTCCTCATGGCATGATAAAGGCATGGCAAGATGCAATTATTTTTCTTCATAGATATAATGTGGAGAATATGGATCTTCTTCAATCAAGGGAAAATTACCCTTATTATCAATATAGGGGACATGACACTCTGCTTCTTGAGTTACAACTTCTCCTACTAGGGTTCTCTCTACAAATACAACTTATTATATGGATTGTACATATTATTCTTCTTCTTCGTACAAGAAAAGTCAACAAATGTGTATGATTTTAGTTGATGAAGGAAGAAGGGTGCTTGAATAAAGTCCCATTTATTGCTTTGATATCTAACACAATATCTTCAAAATTAATAGCACTGGAGATGTTCATTCTACAATTTCAACTATGGGTTCTTCAATCTAGATTATAATGGAAGAAGAAGAGGTAGAGTGTGGTGTCTTTTTTGGTTAGAACTAGAGAAAGTTTTCAAAAGAAAGAGGATCAAGCCTTTTCATCCCTTGGTTTACTGATAAATTAATGGCAACAAATGAGTATAGCCAGCCCATGATGGTGGGTAGACCTAGTACCTCATCTTATTCTCTGAGAAATATTAATTAGAGCATTATGAAGGAAAGAGGAAAGATTGATCTTATACTCTTCTCGAATAGATACTTTCATCAAATGAAGGAGTCTCATAGCATATCCACCCACTACTACAAACTGGCAATCAAAAGTGATATATTTAATTATCCAGAAAATAACATTTTGTCAATGTTTGAAAAAGACTTTTTATCATAATTCCCTTGGCCACTCCTTGGCGGAATTTGAATAGTTAGGGTGTGTCTCATTTCCTTCAAAAACATATAATTTAGTTTTAAAAATTTTATATTTTTAATGTCAACTACTCTGTTCTCAAGAATCCCATATAGAGTACTGATTATAGAAGGATTCACTAGAATGTTTTTCTATTTGATAATACATAATATTCATAAAAATTCTCATCGAATTATTGAACAATTTCTTCATGTAATAATTGAAACATTTTTAAGAAATTCAACCAACCTATTGTTTCAAAAATGTCTCTAGCTACTTCATATTGTAGAAATGCATCAGAGGATGCCAGTTCACTTTTTTTTCTCCTACCCATCTTCTGAGGAAGTATTATTTAATTATAAATGAGACTATACTCTAAAAACATATATCTCAAATTAACATAAAGAATAGGGTAAGTAATAGGTTAGAGATATGACCTAGCAATTACCAGTAGTGACAATGAAAAAATGAATAGTAAAGTAGGTTATATGATGCTATTATGATAAGAATGATAGCTACAATTATGGTTATCTCTTTGGAGCATGCGAGATATAATGGGAAGGTAATTTCTTCGATCAAGTAGTCATGTGTGTCATAAAGGTCATTATTGGTAGTACTAGGAGAAATAATCACAATTAATTATGCATCCTACCAAATCTTTTTGCAATACACTCTATTTTAAACATAGTTACATCAATCTTGTTTGAAAAACTCATTTGGAAACATCATCACAAAATAGCACCACATCAATTATTTTGGATTTATTTTTGAAACACCATCACATCAAATTATGGATTACAGCATTGTTGGTTTAATGGCATTCTTTTGATTCTCAATGATGAAGGTGAATTCTTCCCATTCATGATTTTCCATCTTAGGAGCATAGCTATTAGTCTTTGGAGCTAAGTCACTAGTCTTTAGAGCTAAACCTTTAGACTTTGGAGCAAAACTATATTCCATTTAGACTTTGTTTATATATAAAAGTATATAGTACCTTATATATAAAGCACATAATTTATGAAAAAAACTTGTATATATTTAGAACCCTACATATATAATTAAATAACCTTATATATATGGTGTTGTTTGTATGTATTTGTAGCCAATCACATCTGCTTAATCCTTATCTTGTCTGAAGAAATAGTTGGGGGCTTTATTGATGGAGGTAATGGCTAAAATGGAGTTTGACCCATATGAATAGAGAAATGAGACCTATTCTGACCTGATAGTTATATACATTCTTACTTCAGCCATAGATTTTGAATTTTGATTGATGAGATCATATATGGGCAAGCTTTTCAAACTTTGATCTATTGCTTTTAGTAATTAATAACTCTAAAATTCAATTTAGGTTTAATTTGAATTAGATTTACCATCAATTTTAGATCTAAGGATAAATATTTACACCTTTTGACACGTGGTTGCGACCTCGAATACAACTAAGTACTCACATTCCATGAATATGAGTAAGCTATCTAGTTGGCCTAAAATCTAGAGATGTGGCACCTTTTGATTTCTTAGTGACCCTCAATTCATAGTGATCTCTTAGGTGGTTCCTTTTAATTTTGATACCTTGAATGGGGAATCCACTCTTGTACCTATATAAAAGATATATCATGAGACACCTTTAAGGATGAATCCACTTTTTTGTATTTTTGAAAGGTATCTCCTAGGAGATACCTTGATGGTATCACACGAATCTTCAAAATATCACCTAGTAGTGCCTTTCATGTAAAGGAAAATCCCACTTGTTCTTTGAAGGAGAAATCCTATCTTGTACATATTTGAAAGGTATTTCTTAGGAGATACCTTGAAGGGGAAATCCAATATTATGCTTGAAAGTTATCTCGTGGTATATACATTGACTGTATTATAAGGACCTTCAAAATGTCACCCATTAGTGCCTTTTATGTAAAGGAAATTCCAATTATTCCTTCCAAGAAATATCCACTCTTGCACCTATTTGAAAGGTATCTGCTAAAAGATACCTTAAAGGGAAAATACACACTTTTTCATGTTTAAAAGGTATCTCTTAGGAGATAACTTGAAGGAATTACAAAGGCCTTCAAAATATCATGCAGTAGTGCCTTCCGTGTAAAGTAAAATTCCACTTATTCCTTGAAAGAGAAATCCACACTTGTGCCTATTTGAAAGGTGTCTCCTACAAGATTTCTTGAAGGAGAAATCCACTCTTATGAATATTTTAAAGGTATATCCTAAGATATAAAATGAATGTATTATAAAATCTTTTGAAATATCACCTAATAGTGCCTTTTGTGCAAAGGAAAAATGCACTTGTACCATAAAGGAAAAATGCACTTTTGTCCCTATTTGAAATGTATCTCTTATGAGATTCCATGAAATAAAAATCTACTCTTGTGCATGTCTTAAAGGTATCTCCTAAGAGATACCTTAAAGGTAATATAAATTTTTTTTAAATATCACTCAATAGTGCCTTTTGTGCAAAGGAAAATTCCACTTGTTCTTTGCAAGAGAAATCCACTCTTGTGCCTACTTTAAAGGTATCTCATATGATATATATCATGTTATTTAAAATTTATACACCTTGATATCTTGGCCTTTCACACTTTAATAATAGATCAATAAAATATGGAAAACCTGCTAAGTATGTCATTATATCTAGGGATGGGTTTGACATCAAGACTGGATTGAAAGTAGAAAATGATCAAGAGGCACCTGCAAAGGGTATGTTCAGTTTATTACTATTTCTAGATCTACCTAAACCAAAGTGAGAGGACATAAGGGGTATCTTAATCTCATTAACGTATTCTATAACTCAATATTTATGGAGATTATTGGCATAAAAAAATACAAATCTCACTGGAACACAAACAAACTTGCTCAATCAACCTAGTAAGGGTTGTCACAGAGAATGAACAAATGCTCGAGGTTAGATACAAGCTTATAAAGATATATATGAATATGATTAAAAATATCTATCTAGATAATTTTCACCAATAGGGGGTTGAATAAGAGATTGCAATGTTGATCTTTAACATATGAAATACAAACACATGGTGATTATACAATATTTATGTGCACGTAACCAAATAAAACTTTGAATATGCAGAAGGTGTGTTACATTCAAAATAAAATAAGTTAGGACAAAAACTATTAGCTAAAATATACTATAAGTGGAGGGTTAACATATGAGCATAATTTTTTTTTTAAAAATTGCCATATCACCTCTACCAACAAATGCAACATTGACTTAGAACAAATGAAACTGAAACCATGAGTGAATGATATCCTTCTAGAACACCTCCTAATTAAATCCATGAGCCCAAGACTACCCTTAAAAAGGATATCAACACCCTATTTCCAAATTTCAAAGTAGAAATGATTTTATAATCTAGATATACTCTCTAACTAACTGCCATAAAGATGAATACATCAGATCATCGATCAACTAAGCATTTAAAACATGGCATTATAATTCAAAAATAGAAAGAGGATGTAAACCATCACAAAATTTCATTTATATATTGAAATGAGAATGTGTATAATGTGTAGTTGACAACATAACAAATATACACTATGCAATAAAATCTTGTAACAAGGGATAAATGTTTGATTCTCTCAAAGATTGCCAATGATTTTTTCCAAGAATGTTACATAGTGAGAAATCTTTGAGGATGTATCTCTCGACTCAAGAAATTAATCAACCATTGTAAAAGGACATACCCCTTTTTCCTATATAATTTATCAAAGACTAAAATATTCCTAAAGGTTCTCCTACTAGAATATTCCTTCACGAACATAGATTTTGTTAGACCTTGTAATGAACATGATTCCTAGGATTATGCATGTGTTCCAGTGATGAAGAAAAAATTGACTCTCCACTAAGGTAGAATGTTTCTTGTTATCCACATGGAGGATAAACCTATAATATACAAAAAAATACTTTTATCTTCTTCCACATCAAATAAAACATCCCTTTCCTATGTACATGATTACGAAAACTACTTCAAAAGGGATGTGCAATGAAAAAATAAAAGGGAAAAGAAGGTAAAAGGGAAGTGAAAAAAAGAGAGGTGGAAATATCTTGAAGGAAACTAAAATATTTAATTAGGTTCTAGAATTGATCTAAATAAGAATCCTTTACCATCTTATTTTTGTATTTGATATATTCTTCGAGCAGCAGGTCCAGACTCCCTTAGTCTGAGCTTGCTTGGTAGTTGAATTTGATTCTATATTCTTCACGCTAGGTAGTATTCTACCAAATCATGGTGTAATTCTCTCCAATTAGTTCAATGACTGTCACATTATTTCTCTAGTGATACCAATTGTTTTATATTATGGACATCAAAGGATTATTGTGGTGCATCAATGAGGTTCTTTAGAGCAACGCACACTATATCCTACCCGATGTCATTTGGATCATCAAGTTCCACCATCTTCCTTAGTAAATAATTTATCTCTCTTGTTGTAGTATCAAGAGACTATTTTTATCCTTTCATATTGAAAATTTGATCTTTAATAATTATGAAAGGATGCTTGATTACTATTTGATATTCCATGGGCATTTTATGATCATTTGGAGCAATAATCTTCTCCATAATCAAGGTATATTTGTTCATCTTATAGATCTATTTTTCCTTACATTGATCCTCATCCCATTTCTTGGTGCTTACCTTATAGGAAAACATCTGGATATCACGCTCTCTTTTATTTTCTGCTTTATCACTCAAGCATTTAAATTCTTAGTGGATAATTTCTTCCACCATAGTGCTCAATATTATTACTAGTCTTTAGTTACTCATCCTCTAGTATTCAAATCATCATTTTGGATAGATTTGAGAGATGCAATATAGAGATAGTGAGGATCTAGAGTTATGGTGGTATCTAGAGTTACTAGCTCAGTCTGACTCAATAAATTTTGTAATTACTGGATCATACCATGGTTCTTTGCCTTCGACTCCTCCATAGTGGCCCTATCTTTATCAATCTTATCAGTCATTATGATAGCCAAAACCTATGAGATATGTTTTAGCTCATTTCTTGATGGTTCCCCCAAATTATGGCTATAGAGGTTGTAACTTTTGAGGGGAGCATCCTTCGTAAATACATCAGGAGGATGGATGGATAGCTATACGTTTTTTCTCTTGTAGTGGTGAAGATGGTCCTAGAATGTGTTTAGGACTTTTTAGGAGGCTTGGCCTTATGTTCCTAAGTGATATTCATTACATATATCTCCCCTATTTTTCTAATAATGTATCTTTTTTCCTTGATCTAATCTTTGAAATAGAGAAAGGGTCTAGTATAAAATCCCATTAAAGTGGTAGACATTATTGATGGCCTCAAGATAGTGAAGGGTGTTGTCATTGGAGTGATATATGTAGTGAGGGATACATGTTTTGGAGGTGGGATCAACACAAATTTTTCAATATCTTCATCACTCTCTTTCTACTCACCACCCTTATCCACTCCATGCTCCTTTTCCAAGGCTGACTCTATCTGATCTAAAACATCAAACTCTAACCTGAGCTAATGGGATTCCATGCACAAATTCTAAATCAAACTTACCTATTATATTGATTTATTAGAAGGATACATGGTCATTTCACCTTATTTACTTGGTTGGGCCTTAAACATGGATGAGGCTATGTTGACATCCTTGTTACCTTTGGGTAACTCTTCACCAGTCATGACCTCAAGATCTTCATTATGTATTGGGTCATGGACCATGATGTGGGTGAAAAAGCTTTGTGTTACTTCAATTTAAATGACATCTCTTCAAGGAATCCCCTTAACATCCTTATTGGAATCATCCAATTATTTATTTGTTTGTATATGGGTGGGGATACCCATTTACAAGTTTCCCCCCACCTTCCTTCACACCCACATTTTCCTTCAATGTTTAACATGACACCTTTAGAGGGGAAGGGACATCCTATGGTACTTTTGGGACCACCTTTGATCCTCCTTACTCAAATAGTACCTAAAAAATAATTTCACCTTGAATGTTTCTATTTGGCTCTCCTTTAGCTCTTTCACGAGACTTGTTCAATTTTTTAGTTCCACCATGATTACCTTGGACTAGTGGTTAGGTGATGACATTATCAACAAATATCTCTATGTCTAATGAACACCCTTCTTTCTCTTGAGGGGCCTAAATTTATGTATCCACCTTAACACCATCCTGTACAACATTATCTAAAGATAAATGACCATTTGAGGTTAGGATGTCTTCCTCATCACCTTTGCTTTTGTACTAATGAGGGTCCCTCTTATAATAATATGCTCATCACTAGGGCCTTTATTAGAGTTTGGGGTCTTTTAATTGGAGTTATATACCTATTTTTTACATACAGAAGAGTGAATATACAATTCTTCTTCATAACCTAAATGATGAGCTTGCCTTCACCCGATTCCTCATCATCACTCATATCCCTTACTCTCTAGACATATGATGTCTGGTCATCCTTCCTCTTCACTAGGAACCCACTTGAAGGTTTTAGAGCCTTATTTACTCTATTTTGTTTTGGGTGTTCTCGTTCTTTCCCCCCTCCTCTCTCCCTTGAGTGTATCTTTGGGGGAGGTACAATTGTTACTTGTTATGTTGGTGGAGTAGGCAAAACATTAATTGGAATGGCCATGGGGATGACCATTGGAATAGATGGAATTATTGGGGATGCCTATAATAAAATGGATATGGGGGTGGAACTTACCCATCTAACCTCTGGACTAATAGTTTTGTCATAATTTTTTTATAGGCTTGTTATCTTTAAAAAAGATAGTCCATCCTTAGATTGAATTTTTATTATTAATTCAATATTAAATGTCTTTGTGAAATCAACATAACTAATATTTCATTTGCCCTTAACTTTTGATACTAGTGGTAGATCCACAAGATCACTAATATACTCAGGAAAGAAACCTCTCAAATCCTTAACTTGCATGAGCTCCTAGAGGGCAGGGGTGTCATAAGCACCAAGATCAACCCCTTTTTCCTTTAGCCACTCATGGCTCTTCCAATGATTTGAAATGCTTTATAGGGGATGGAAAAAATTCTATCCTTAATAAATTCCACATGTGAGATGGCCTAGGCTTTAATGTTATTTTCACTATATAGTAGACATAGTGCCTTCTTGTCATCCATCATATCCTTGGGGATGGGGGTGATATTGTATGCAAACCTCCTACACTGGCATCCTCATGTAGTTCATTTTTTTACGCCTTCCTTGATGGCGATGTTATATTAGATGTATTCATAATGTGATTGATGCAAAATAAAATTTGTATCTATATTCACCAACCACTTAATATCATAATTATATTGAGATGACATCTTATCAATTACGTATTATCTCATCTCCTATTCTAATCCCTTCACCCTGGCAATAAAAGGGCATGAATAATATCCAATTTTGATTGGTAACTTAAACCAATTATTTATCTTCTTAGCCACTATCATTTTATGTGGAGGCACCATCTATTGGCTTATCTCCATTACTACCAATTTATAATCCAAGTACATTGGAAATAGATGTGGGCACCCTGAGTAACCACTCACGCAAATATATGTGAATATCCTGAATTGAATATAAGAGGCACCATATTTATCAATTATCTCCTTTTCTACTTTGGATATTCTATTGAGGCTTCTTAAAATAAATAAGATACTCATCATCATGTTTAAGAAGCAATTTTACACCCTATTAAATTTCTTGAAACCATCCATGGTCATTTATGGGTATTTTTCATAAATTCTCATTTCATTAGGGTTGTAGGTGAGCCACTGGAATGTTTTGTTATGCACAAAGTTATACATTAAATAATATGACATGTATAATGTACTTATAAATGCCTCTTTTGAAAGAATTGTAGCTTAAATCTGCATCATCTACCTCTACAGATTGTCACTAAAGATAGTGGCCAAGGCCAACTTGTTCTACTTCTCTAATACACATACTATGATCAGGAACATCCATGGCTTAAAATTTTCTATGGTAGGTATCCCATAAACTTTGGTGGTAATGAAAATAACATACTAGGGTAATTCATTTAATTCCACCAACTTCAAATTCTTATATATCTTGGAGACCTTTTCTCTCTTCTTGGCTAATAAACAAGTATTGATAATGTTCCAAATTGCCTTGTCATTCTTCTTTGTGTATTCTTAGAATTCCGTCATGGTGAGTGTAAAATCATCAGGCTAGGGAGGTATCCCAAGCTTGGTTTTAAGGGCCATAATGGTAAAAAAGTAGACAACCAAATGGTTAGCATTAGTAATTGTCCTAGAGTCTAGTTGGTACACCCAAGCATATGTAATAATCATGTTTGGGTATGATGCAACCAAAGGGAATGCTACTCTATGGGTGATGTAACTCATGCCAACATTAGATATTAATTGAGTGGGATATTACCATTGCAAGACATTCAATAGGACCTTAAAATCTAGTCCCATTACATTTGTCTCCTTAATCCCATCCAAGATAGAGACAATGATTCCCTTCATAGCAGTAGAGGATGTTGTTATTTCTACCCTATATTTTTAATTTAATAGATCAAATTTTGATGAACTCTTCACTCAAAAAACCCTTGCAACACCTTTCAAATCTTCTCAAAAATCACAACATAGGGAGCTAAAACAACACTTATTATTAATCCAAAGGGTGGCACACAATAAAATATAAAAATTCATTAAGGAATCACCCTAATCACATCCCCATATTATACATAACTAGGGAACACAAATAACTCAAAGTCATAAATGTAAGCTATGAATGTAAAGGATTGATGGAAATGAAAAAAAAAATGATTTAGTTACAATCATTTGCATTTTGATATTAGAGTTGCCATTAATACTTTAATCCATAACTATTCTCCACCTACTCTCTTTAATTGCTTAAGCTTTATTCAAAAATATAGATGGAACGTACTAATATTTATTTTATGATTGTGATCCCTCTTAAAATATATTGATAAATATGAGTAAAGGATATGTCATTGTACCTTTTCAATCCCTCAAGGACATTCATACCATTTTCACTAATTATGTTTCCTCTAGTGCAATGGAGCAATGTGTCCCAAACTCTTTACAAGATGTAATAATGACATGTTTATTTATTTAAATTTTAAATACTTAGGTCTTTGTGGACCTTTTGAAGTTTTCCCATCTATAATTAAGGTAAATTTTAGAAAGGGCGTGAAATCTAAATGATCTCAAGGAGCTGCCCTGTGGCATTACTTTCTTTGCAGCTCAGATAATCAGGCTCTGAAGACTTTATATGCCTTTACCACTTAAATATTAAAGTGGTAATCTTCAAAAAGTTCCAAAAATTTAGAAATCCATAAATAACTCATCACATGTCTAACCCTAGATGTAAACTTGAACTCTCAGTCATGTCTTCCCTTCATACCACATTTCTTCAAATGGGTGAGGTTTCCATATGCTCTTGACCCTCAATAATGTTCATAGGAGTCTCATGAGACAAAAAAATACCCTTAATTTGGTTCATCAATAAATTCCTTACCCCGGTCATAAAAACATGTTGAAGGTGCAATCCAACAATTTCATCCTAGGCCACATGTCTATCTTCTCACTGTGAGTTGTTCTGTTATGATTTTTTTTGATTGAATCCTTATTTGAACTAAACTATTTTTATGACAAGGGCCTAATTCATCTAGTGAAATTTTTTTATCTCCACTCTTGTGCATGTTTGAAATGTATTCCATAAGATATACCTTAAGGTATTCAAAGGCTTTCAAAATATCACCTAGTAGTGCCTTCAATGTAAAGGAAAATACCACTTCTTCCTTGAAGGAGAAATCCACTATTATGAATGTTGGAAAGGTATCTCCTATGGGATATATTTAAGGGAAAATCCACTCTTGTGAATGTTTTAAATGTATCTCTTAAGAGATACCTCAAACTATCACCTAATTATGCCTTTCATTCTTTGGAAAATTGTACTTGTTTTTTAAAGGAAAAATCCACTTTTATCCCTATTTGACATGTATCTCCTATGAGATTATTTGAAATATAAATCCACTCTTGCAAATGTTTGAAATGTATATCCTAAGAGATAAATTTAAGGTGTTACAAAATCTTCCAAAATATCACTTATTAGTGCCTTCCATGCAAAGGAAAATTCTACTTATTCCTTGCAGGAGAAATCCACTCTTGTGCCTATTTTTAATGTATCTCCTATGAGATACCTTGAATGGGAAGCCTACCCTTACGTATGCCATGATAAAATAATACACCCCTTATAAATATTAAAAAGGAAACTAATGGGCCTTATAAGGACAAGACTTTGGTAACTTATTTCATGAATCTAGTCATCGGATCCAAGTCTCAAATGCATGGACCTAGTCCATAAATATGAAAAAATGGTTGCTAAACTAGGGTAGCATGAAATTTTTTATTCTCTATGGAAAGGACCCTTTCACATCATCAACGATCGATGGGGAAATTCTTTCAAACTAGAAGATTTATAAGGTAATGCCCTAGATATACCCATTAAAGAGATCAATCTGAAGCATTTCAATTGACTTCCCACTATTACTTGTACATGTTAGATACTTTCCTTTCTCTTTTTTTATGTTTTCCCTCATTATTTTCCCTCCCTTGTTTTCCCCCTTATTTTCCTTTATTTATTGATTCTTTTTTGAATAAGTTCCATTGACACAAGTTACCGCTAGGATCACCACACATCTTTTGAACATGTTTGAAACACTCACTAAAAGATGGTTATCTACATTCTTATCCTATCATTAATTTCAAGTTGATCCATTATGCATGGTTACCCATAAATATTTTTTCAAATATTCTAAGGTAACACTTCAAGCATGTGTTCATCTCTTATCATTTATGGAACCAGTATATAAATCCACCCTTTCCTACTTGGAATCAATCACTTTTCATTTTTTGTGTTTGAATAAAGCATAGAACAATTGAAGAAATAAAAAGGTAGCCTAAAAATTAAATGGAACTAGCAAAAACATAGATCCATTTTCCCTAGAAAAGGTAGAGAATTATCTTGATAGTTAGTCTTTATCCTCTTCATCAATATAAGCTTTTACATCCTATTCTAAAAGTGGGAAACAATCATCAAAGTAGAGAGCTCATAGCTCAAGCAGTCAAATAGCCCCTCCTCTTACATACACTATGAGCAAATCCCATGCTTTGGCCCCTATCGAAGCAAAAATTAAAGTCCCCAATACCTTGTCGGCCATGAAGAGACCATACAAAGATAAAGATTTTTTAATAGACTCAATAGATGAGATTTTTAATCAAGACCTAGCCCATGACCCTAAAAATCTAAGGAAGGGATCTCATTCTTGAAAGCTCAACAAAATTAATAGGAAGGAGTATCCCTATTTTTGATGTAAAATTTGGGACTATGCCTTAGAATAACTCATAGTTCCCTACATGCACCTTTGCCCTAAGATCATTACCTTATGTACCAAAAAGTATGATACCTAGACTAGTACAATCACAGGAGGTGCCTACTTAGGGTTAACATTGATGTGTAC
The DNA here is from genome assembly GCA_037957365.1 of Torreya grandis. Taxonomy (NCBI): domain Eukaryota; kingdom Viridiplantae; phylum Streptophyta; class Pinopsida; order Cupressales; family Taxaceae; genus Torreya; species Torreya grandis. Next base: position 378,830 of record JARHVA010004158.1, read on the forward strand.
AATATCATAGCAATGCCCTAACTCCCACATGATCTCAATGCTATCATCTATAGCATTAAGAGCCTCCAAAGTGGAAGATAGGACATGTTTCCTCAAATCCCTTCTCAGCCAAAAGATCATAGAGGTGCCTCCCATACCCTTAAACCTATTGGCTTTTCAAGCACAACATGTAAAGGATACCTTGTCTATGTTAGAACTCATCTTGGACATGGACATTAATGCCAATGTCAAAGAATTATAGTTGGGAGTGATATTTCTCATGAATGCAGTAGATAATGTGGAAACTTTCCAGATGGATTTTCTTGAAGACATCACCTCCACCATGAAAAAAAAGCTACAAAATTTCTTGGTAACAGGTACCTTTTGATATAAATTTTACCTCATGTACTTAATATTGTACCAGCACTCAAAGTTCTTCTCCAAATATATTCAATTAAACACCATGAACATGGATTTTTTTCCCAACATCGGTTCCCTGGTCACTATTTGGACACACATCTTATCAATCATGGCAGACTACTATGAGTTGTCAAAGTAGTTGATGGCTCCAATCTCATGGATCTTAGTGGGAAAGATGTTATCCACTAGATGAAAAATTTACAACAAGAGTGACTCAAAATTAGTAGGATATCAATTGATTGATTATGAGGAGAACATTTCTCATTCATCAGAGCATGTGGGTTTATGGGGGAGCCTTTCTAACTTCTTTATATTCTAACTGATAGGACCTTGAACCTTGATTTAACATGATAAATTGATAACATGGACTCTCTCTATGGTTTAGGAAAGAATGAAAAGGGGCTATATCACTTTCATTTTTTATGGAATGGAACAACGATGCAAAAAAAGGCACCAAGAATGTTTCCTCATAGCCAAGCTAGTAGAGCTAGGCCTAAAACTAATAAATAATTGATGGGATTATGACCCAATGGTATATATAGTGATATTAATGCTTTCCAATTCATCTAAGCATTAAAACCAATCATATCTACATTAAATGAGGTTATTCATGTAAGATCTCCCTCAAAATTATGTGGACCTAACCCTAATCTCTCCAAACATCCCCAAGCTATGGGAGTATTTTTATGATAAGGTCTAATATTTTGACTTAACAAATAAGTTATCCTAGATGATGAAGCAATGGCTAAATGCCTTAGTCTTGAGTGAAGATAAAAAGGCATCATAAAATACAAATATGAACTTGGCTGACCACACACTACTTTGTATGAAGATGCCTCAGATGAGAAATTTGAAGAGCTTTTAGACGAAGCCCACCCAAAAGAGAATGAATATATCATGGAATGGGATTCCACACAAGAGATTGAAATTATTGGGGATGATAAATAGGGATATATCATAGAGAAAGTAGAATCTATGATGGCCTAGCCCCTACTAATATGCCCATCATCCTTATTCCCCTATGTCATGGGCCCACATGAGTAATAGGTGTCCCATGGGCACCTCATGGCTACATCATCTCAACTCAAGTGGATTAAGACACTGATTTCCAACCTACCAATGACCTCTCCATAGAAGAAGACCTAACTTGTTATACTCTCCTTTATACCTCTACCTCCTTCCCCTCCATAGCTCTAACATAATTTGTAACAATAATTACTAACTAATCAAGCACTCTAGCACTTCCTCTCACCATTTACTTATCCTTGAAAACCCCACTATAGGTTATGATAATTCCTACTACCTAACACAACACTTCATTATCCCCAATATTCTCATCATCCCTTAAGCCTAATATCAGATTTGGCCCATTCTCTTCTGCCTTTCCTATGTCTTCCCTCATGCCTTTTCTCACTACCCAAACATCATCATCCACTTCATTCACACTCATCACAAAATCACCATTCTCCAAACCTAATCGATTCCCATAATTTTCACCTTCAAGCCTCACTATTCATTTTCTCACTTTCACAAGAGTAGGGTCTATTGCTTTATAACAATAATAAACCATCCCATTCACACTACCTTAAGGAACCCCTTTCATGGGTGAAATAATCCAAGTGATGAATCAAATATAATATCAGATGGATATAATAATGGAAACCTATATGACCTAGATGGAAAAGAAGAGGGAAAAATGGACCAAATTTGAATCACAACCCCACATGCAGTCATTTTATAACCCTAAATGGCATTCCCTCCTAGTCACCTGTATAACCCATTAGGGAATTAAGATGCAAAAATAGATACACCTAGGGGATTACACCATCCAAGCCATTGGAATTAACCTCAAACAAGAATGACCCACTACCACGGTCGAGCTTATAGAGGAAATGTAGTGTTTAGTAAGTATGGATTACATAAAGGTATCTCATTAGTTAGAGAAAATCAAGAAGGATTTCATCAAGGTCAAAGACAGGACTGAACACCTTAAGGTTGAGGATAAAGCAAAATATAAGGACCTCAAGTAGGTAAGAACTAACCTCTAATAATGTGTCATAATGGAAAGCTTCTAGGTTGAGCCTAATAAGCGGATGGTTGCTAAGACTAGACTATAAAAGGTGAAGAAAAAACTAGTTGTATTTCATGAGAATATCTTTCATGCAAAGTGGGCACTCCAACTACTATAAAACTTGACACAACAAGACTCCTTGATCCAAGACCAATAAATCAAGAGACTAAATAATGACCTTGCCACTCACCCATAGGGCACATAAATCCTTCCCCTAATCCAACAACTATACATGTCTTACTAGGAATAGATCAAGGTCACAACAACAAGATTAAAACTAATACTTTTTTTCATCACCAACATGTAGAATATGACAACCTAGGTGAGCTCATCTATAAACCAAGTGATCACATTCATCAGCCCCAAGGTTCTAGACTCAAAAAAGCTAGTCCTAAAGATTTATAGTGCCTCTCTTAAGGATTTACAAATATCAAGTGTTGCCAACTAAAGGAAGGTGGTGGAAAAGATGAATGATTTCCTAAATTCTAATAATAAAGCAAAAAAGTGCAAGGCATTCCTCAATGCTCTAGAATAAGTGGTCTAAAAAAGAAAGTGATGCATATAGAGATTGGTATAGTTGGGACTCCCCTCTCCTTTCTTGACTAACAATAGTATTCTCCCTAAGGATTAGTTCAATGTGTTTCTCGAACAAAAGTAGAATGACTAGTCCATTTTCACATCTATTAATCAAATACCCTCGATAAAATGCTTAACACTTGTAATGTGGACACGATTTTTCACCCACTCACCCAACTAGAGTTTCAGATGCTAGTAGTGGTTGAAAGCATATGGAATATCTTCGTTAAGGTGATATTTGACTCAGATAGAGCCTTCAAGGATCTCAATAAAAATACCCAATTGAAGGAGGAATAATGAGTACCCTTTTCGGTGAAACTATAAAAGTTGTAATTGTCAATCTACCTAGAGTGTTTTAGGTTCTTCAATCCATAGGTAGACTCCCTTGTGAGTCACCAAGAACTATGAATTGTAAATCCACAATTGATAACTTTAGAGTAGTTTGAGTTATGACCTTTGATTTATTTGACAATAAGTAGTTCCTCAGTGCCTCTCAATATTTCCCCTCTATCAGCCCCTTTTGTATATTTAGTCCCATTTCCCTAATTTTAGTTTTTTGAAATGTTAGCTTCTTCCTACTATCTCCATTTTTATTTTTAATTTGTGCTCCAAAATGGCATTTTCCTAAAAACATCATTCCCATTTTCTAGTCTGAGTGTCATTGTTTCTATGGACACCGCTATGAGTCACCAATAATTATGGATCATAAATACACATTTTTAATTTTGGATCAGTTTGTTTATAGCTTTAGACTCACTATGCAGTTATAAGGTCTTTGTCACCATCCAATGCCTTGTCTTTTGACCTCTTTTTTCTTCAAGATGACTTTAAAATTTTGTCAAATTCCCATCACTTGTCTACTTTTGATGCATGGTAGTATTGTACTCATCTGACTCAAAGAGACTACCATCTCACTCTAAAGAATCACTATTTTGACAAATCCTATCCCCATACTTAATCTCACTAAGGAGTTCTAAATCTCATGGTTGTGAAAGGATGCTTTGTATGTGCCCCCTTGTGGTCTTCTAAATTTAGTATCTATCTAAAATGTAGAGGATGTGATGTTTTATGTCATTTATAGTGGGAAATTATCTCTATCTATTATTTCTTCATTTTTGCTTCTATAGTAGGGGAAATCCTATTTATTTAGAGATCATTTTTATTTTATTTAACATGTGAGTTTCTATAACCAATTGATTGGAATCATATGTTTGTGATAGTTTGGTGTTCGTATATGTTATAGGCTTCAAGTTATAGGATTATGTTTTAACAGTGATAAAATCCTATATTTTCACATGTACTCAATGAACCAATTATATTTTAAAACTAAACCTCTAAAAATAATGTTTTGAGATTATGATTGTTAGTGGATGACGTAACATTTAAATTGAATCATATTCTTAAACTTGCCCTCTGCACATAATGTTTTGAACTAATGATTGATGTTGAATCATGTGGTATTTGCAATATATGGTTATATTTTCATGATTTTATACATTATAATTGGTATAATATATAATTATATAATGTACTTGTTATCAAAGATATTTTTGATGCATTATCTAACCATTGACTATCCTAAATTTGAAATGGAAACACTACTAGAGAAATATCAATAATTTCTCCAGGCACCTACACAAATTCTAAACACAATCATATTATTATATTTATACATTTATTATCTTCACTAAATAAAAATTGGATTGGTTAATACACATATATAAACAACTTCATAAAAAATTTCAATAGTATATATGGGTTATAAAAGAATATATGAGGTGTTTTATGAAGAAAATCATGTCCTAGGGTTTCTCAGGTTACACTCAGGTTCATAGTTACTTATTGATGTTTTATGATGTCTAAGATATTTTTGAATGTCTTAAAAATTGTTTAATGACATGTAAAACCTTAATCAATTTCTCCATGTCTTACCTTGAGAACATGTGATGTATTCAAGGATATATCTCTCCCAACTCTCTCTCTCTCTCTCTCTCTCAACGAATTGATGAGATTTGTAATTTTACTAGTTTACACCTTGAATCTAGGTGATAACACACCCTTATAACCTTTATAATAATTATAGTTAAAACTATTCATGACAATAAATTTATTAAAATGATATCTTTTTAGGTAGGAAACCTTTTGTTTAAGCAGTCTTTTAATAAACTTAAACAATTCTATTACTTGACTCATAAAAAACACCTTAACAAGGTGACTTTATCATCACTTGTTTAGCTTAGTTGTTCAAATACCTTTATTAAAAAAAACTAATTTTTCTTATTGGTTTCTTGTAAACCTAGGTTCAAAACTCTTTAAGTGTTATAAGACTTCAAGTCTAACTCTTTATTCATTATGACCAAGATCTAGTTTGAAACCCCTAAAAGTGTTTTGATCAGTATTGAATAGTGATTATGGATAATATAAAATGTTGAAACCTTTTCATGATTTCTATAGATAAAATAATTTTAAAAAATCAATAAAATCTTTTGTTTTAACCCTTCTCCACTATCATGTATAGATCAGACTACACAAAGACAACTAATTATTCCAACACAGGGTATACTATCTCATTCAAATCATTGAATTATTTTATAAATATCATGTTATACCAATAGACAATGTTTTTATTATTTTCACTAGTGGAGTTGGGATATATAAACCTTTTCCTACTGAAAAATCCAAAATTAGGGCTTTTGGAAACCTGTAAAAGCTGAATATTTATTAAAAGTGTTTCATAAGTATACGAATCATTTATTCTACCTAAATCCTTTGATAGAGAATAAACAATCCCCTTATACCTATTTATTAAACAATCTCATATATCAATTTTGACATGAAACAAAGTCTCTATAAAAGACTATAACATGAGAAAATTAGGAAATTGATTATTTTAGGAATATAGTCAAATTATTATCCTTGAATCTATAAAAATATAATTAAAATATGTTAGAAAGCATGAAATTCATTTAATATAATATTTCTGGACTAAATATACCATTTTATTCAACATGAAGAGGATTCGAATCCATATTAGACCTTTATATATACAAGGAGACTTCACAGTCTTAGTGTCTACAACCTACTAGATGTGGAAACTAAGTTTTTTGATGCTCTAATTCATACATTAACACCTCATTATTTTTAAATTAATTTATATATTATATTTGAGGTCTCCTCCATAATTATACTTTCCAATCATGATGCATATTTTCCCTCAAATATTTAGTCTTAAAATGGTAAATTGATTCTTCTAAGCTTGTCAAGTGGTTTCAATGACTTTTTTTTTAAATGTTTTTTTTATCCTTATAAGATTAACATTATATAAAATATAATTAAAGACTCCTATTTACATTTTTTTCATATAATACACCTTATAAAACAATTTGACATAGTAGTTTATTTCAATTTAGCATATATCTACTCAAATTCATTCAATAATTCAAATAGCATGTTTTTTAGCAAAACACTCCAAATACGTATATGACATAATAAAATATTTTAATGCTTTAAATGAGGCTTATTATGATAAAAATAAACATCTTATAATTTTTGATAACATACACCTTGTATGTATAGAGTGATGATCTTGAATTAGCATGGAATTCTTTGTACATGTGAGAAGTAATTACAAATAAATGTGAAATCTCATATAATAAAATATTGGATGTTTCACTATTAGAAATATATATTTAAACTTGGAATAATTTAAAAGAGGACATAATATTATTCATTAACAAAATAATGACATGTATATTCTAAAATTAAGTAACAGTAAGCTTTTATTTCTAATAAAAATTGTACTTCTATAGTATATAGACCTCTGTTTAGAATTGTAGATTGTTAATTATTCCTAAAATGATGGAAATTATGTCTTTATATGCTTAATTTGGTCTTTATACACCACCACCCTACTATTTATTATCCTCATCATATTATTAAAGTTTATTCAAATATAGGAAATTGGTTGATCTTGTACAAGATTATTTTAAGGATTTTTCAATAAACCCATTATATACATATGAAACAACAAAGGATTTCCATGAGATCACATTGCTTTCAAATTTTTTGTTGAATTTTCCTTTCAATTATGTAGGCTCAAAGTTTATACATACATGTCAAAAAATATTTTTCATATAATGGTGGATATTTATACTTTGTTTTAAAGGTACCTCAAAAAAATTATGAACCTTTATTTCATGTTTTTGGTAACACAATACACTTCACCACAATAATTAACCAAAAATTAAAAGGAAAAAACTTTCATTAACTTCCAATTTAATGGTAAAGAGGGATTTCTATATTTTTCAATATTATTAGAAATATATTCTAGTCATTATAAGTATTCACTCTCAAGTTATTGAGGCCACCTAGTTTGGTTAAAAACCTTACTGGTGTCAGTGTAGTGAATCCATCCTTGCTTCAAATTTTTAAATGCAACACTTTTTTCCTTTATCTTGGCTGAATTCTTCACATTACCATATTTTTTCATGTTGATTAATCATATTTAAAATATTTTTTTTACCACCATAACAATTGAAAACATAGGATAGATAACTAACAAAATAAATATGATTAATTAATAGGAATCATGTTGTAATACAAAACTTTATAGGTGTATTTTTTTAATATATAGGTGTGTATGGCCTATTTGACCATTAAAAACTATTAGAATACTATTAAATAATTCTTTATATCAAATAAAAGTTGACTAAGTTTGTCAAATAGGGTATTGATCTCTTGAGTAGACAAATGTAGAACACACATGATATAAGTTATATAGAAAATAAATAAAGTGTGCAAGCGGTTGATGGATTAAATCATAATAATATTATATCTAATTTTTTTATAAGGTCAAGAAACACTTTTCCCTATGAACACCTGAATATTCCTCGACCTTCAAATTAGTTATAGTGTCCATATTGACTATTGTTTACCTTTCATTTGCACTAAGGTAATCCATGTTGTATACAAAGGAATATAAACCTATAAATAATTCCAACCATAAAATTAATTTCAATTCTCTAAATTTGGACATACAAGGCACCATGTTTAACATACAAACAAAAAATACAAAAGTATCCACCATGTTTAATCGAGAAAGATTTAATACAATAAAGGACACCGTGTTTGACATTGAATATAGTGAACATAAAGAAAACATACAATCCATACCAACTTATGCAACAAAGACATAGCATATGTAGTGGGTAGCAAAAAGATGCAATTTATATTATATACCTATATTTATGAGGCTTTCATGTGTACACACCTATAATTTAGTAATATTTTTATATTAAATGACCTTAAAAAGTAGTAAAAAATGTATCAACTAGTTTTAAACTATTGTGATAACTATATAGAGCATAATGGATGCAACTATTAATAAATGTAACTTACTGGCATTATTTATTTCTAGAATGTTAGGGTTACTATCAGTCACATTATGAAATTGATAAAATAACATCTCATACATTACCTTTATAATCTATTAATCATGGGCATATATGGAAATAATTACTCCGTGCTTAGTTTGCATGGCCTTAATAGTATCAACCCTTAAGTCATAAACCAATTATGTGTAGTAATTGGTAACCACCATGTTCAAAATTTTCTATTAAAGTTCTA